>CM061921.1:57131663-57231663 GCA_031002005.1 Vandiemenella viatica
ATATGAAATTTCAAGGCTTTTATGCGCTACTCGCAATGCGTTTACTTAAACTTACAGTACTGCAAATCCAACGTTAGGAAATAGCTTCAATTGTTTTCAGTTTTTTAGACCAAAATATTTTCGTCACAGTTTCTCTGAACGGTTTCGATATATGAGAATTGACATCGGGTGTGAAAATTCAGACTACCATCGTTCATTTAACGTCAAAAATTCGGTGAAGAAGCTTTATTGGAACCTGTGACCAATATTGTTAGCATTTGCTTTTCATCATGGACTAGAATTTCATCACACACCTCTTGTATAACAGTTCTGTAGTATTCGTGTATTTTCCTCTGAGCGAGCAGTGGGTCCACAGAGAAAAGCAGGACGCAGGAAGATTTTTCACGCGACAAATCCATATACAGCCACGACGGAAATGTGCAGCGGGCTGGGGTGGGGTGATTAATGACCCACAGCGCCACCCGTGACATCATGTGGGATATAGAGCGAGCCATGCTATTCAAATAACCACATTAACAGTCAACTCAAGATGCGATCAAAGGTCTTTCACTTAGCAACCTGTCACTGAAACAAAAACAATCACGAACAGAGGACTAGAGTTTCCGGACACTGCTTCCAAATTTTCACGTTAGTCCAAGACAACAAACATATAGTATTTCGGTTTAAACCTTATTCATGCAAGAGGTATTAGGCTATTTGGTCAGAGGAGTTTGCTCTATGACTGGCTGGGAATTGGAGGACAAGGTGGGAGTGATGGTGGTGGGGATGAACTGCTATAAACTGAACTATCGTGTTTTTTTTTTTTCGGGAAAAGACTAAAATATTGTATATATGTATGTACATATCGCAGACGGTGGTAAAATATGGGAGTAGATATGCAGGAAAATAAAAAGTACATTATGTTAAAGCGAACAATAGACATATCTGTAGAATGGCTGATAACAGATTAACAAAAAAGATATGTAGCTACCTTTCGGGGAAAAAAATCAACAAACTGGATTCAAGATGTCAAGAAAGATTTGGAAAGAAATCAACTAAGAGAAGAGGAAACTATGGAAAGAGAGATCCCGGGCAGAAGAGGAAAAAAATCCGATGTGAAGTGGTCTACGGAGAAAAGGAAGAAAAAACAACAAAGAATGAAAAATTTAAATTGGTACGGAAAGAAGAGGAAGATAGCGGACGAAAAATAAATTTTAAAAATATATACGCATTTTAAGTAAAAACTATTTCCTATCGGAATTTTCATGTTATCTCAAAGCCAACATTGAACTACGTGTCAAAAATCTTTTGACGTTTCGTACTTTTAATTCTTTCGTAATATAATATCACAAGGTTAGCGTTTTATGGAGAGTGTTAGCAGTTAAAATTCCACAAGAACAGTTTTCAACCCTAAACACTCAAGGAGGCGAGGCGATAAAAAAAAGTTTTAATAGATTTATTATTAACCATTACAATAATTAAAAATGGTTTAAACGAAGCAAATATCATTGTGTTGATAATTAAATCTATTTGGGAGGGGGAAGAGTTATAGTCAAAGTTTTGAACCTTCGATTGCACAATATTCAAGCAGGTACCGTAACTATTTCAACACGGAAAATACAATGCTGGTACATAAGAGGACCAATAAAATACAAATCCGACTTTTAAAACGCTTGATTAGTTGTTTACGTGGGAACGGTAAGCAGTTGTTATAAGTTCGTTTCTACAGTACTTATCATGGTAACAGAAGGCGTGTCCATTGCACAACGCATAAATATTAAGTTTCTAGTAGCTTGCAAGTAAGAGCGGACTGGTGGCTTAAGTAGTTAAGGCGTCTGACTGGAGACTGAAAAGTCCCCTGTTCGAATCAAAGCTTCCGCAGGGATTTTCATAGGCAGTAGGATTTTTTTGTTAAGTTAGGTAAGAAGGAAAGGAACTAGCCACCATATCTCTATCACCAAGATATGTATCTCTCTTTCGGGAGTGGCTGAATACGAAGTTTAGCTGTTTTTTAGTTCAAGTGGGTGTTAAATACTGTATACACAAATTTCATTCAGCTTACAAGTTCAGGTGGGCACTCACATAACTTATGAGTGTACTAGATAAGATCTTCTGTAAAGATCGGACAGTAGTTCTTAATCACACTCAAGCACGTCTTTCGAGATCAAGGCATCGTGCGTTAGAATATTTTGTAACTTCAGGTCGTTATTCACGAAGACACCCGAATAACTGTGAGATTAATTGTGCATGGAATAATTTACGGAGGTTTGCACGCAGTCACTTCTAGGTGGCTGCCACGAATGTTTAATGCAAATCAGAAGGCTGTAAGGGTTAAAATATCTTGCAAGCATTTGAAGAGATTAGTAAGACTAATTTTTGATACGCTTTCCCACATATGATGCATCATGTGCACACATGAACATTCGTGAAACACACAAGTGGTGTATGGAATGGCTTGCAAAAGGGGAAGCAGCTCCGTTTCTCTGCTAGTAAGGTTCTCATGAACATATTTTCAGATGCTAATTGTGCAAATCTGTTTTTTGCTTGAGCTGTTAACGCTGAGTACTACTAAGAGCCCTCTGACAAGAATAGAGGGGCCAATCGCTTCAAATACGCATCCGAAGCGTCCTGCTAGGCTACACATTACAAGTGAGACTGGAAGAACAATGGGGTACTTGACTAATTTTGGGAAAGTAGTCAGTATAGTAGCGGGTCATCTACTATAAACAAAAAAAATATTATTTCTTGAAATAACGAACGGAAAATAGCAAAATTTTGCATTTTTATGCGATGATTTGAATATTGGCGCCAAAACGCTCCCAGCTGTCAGTTGGTCTCTTGTGACGTCAGTTGTTGGCTCGTGCCATTGTAAACATATAGGCGGTATGCTTATTTTATTAATAAAATGAGTTCTAGAGTTTACAAATGGTGTGTGGTGCCTATGTGTGTAAACACGACCTTTAATGCACCAAACAAATTGTTTGTTTCCGCTTCACGCAACGAAGTAGTTGGAAAAAGTGGTTAATGCTTGCACGACACGATCCGGCTTATGTGTCTACAACACCCTCATTATATTTTTGTGAAGAACATTTTGACGAAAGTTTGTGCTTAATATTTTATTATGTTTAATAAGCTATGTACGTCAATATTTTGTGCTATGATAAACTTAAATTATTACCGGTAAATAAATTACGACCCTGGAGGTTAAAATGCTGTTCGTTGTAAATGCATCAATTTTTTTTATTGATATAGTTGCCGAACGATTTGGAAAACTATATGGAGTATCATATAATGGGATCAGTATCAAAAGTACTAATGAATCAAAATAAAAATATTCTTTACTTTTGATTTCTGTCTTCGAGTTACTGAAGAATCCATCATCGAATTTAAATTTGGAGAAATTTTTCTTCTGGTCGAGGCCGCATTTCGACCTAACCACTTTTGAGATAGTATATCTCGAGAACTAAGCGAGATATAAAAAAAATGTTATTCCTTACAATCAATTTGTCACGTTACTTAAGAATCTATCAGCAAATTGCGGCGCTACGATTATCGTAGAATCCCCGCTTCAACGAATATCGAAAAATATTTCGACCTGAATAGGACGATAGTTTACGACTTTCTTAGAAAACATGATCAAAATATTTTTCTAGCTATACAAAAACTTGTATAACCTCTAATACAGAAAGAAAAAGCTTTATATTCACAACATTACTGCCGAAAAAATAGCGTCGAACGAATGTGAACAGACTTAACTTTAACTAACCCAGCGCGGCAAAAAATAGTTGTAGAAATCACTCAAGGATTTTTTAAAATAGTAATTATACTAACAATTAAATACTGCACATGATTCTAAGAAGCAACAGTCATATTAAACACATTTTAAAAGATACTACAATGAAATACTCGAAATGTAGACCTGTTGATTAAAATCGCAAATTACCAATCTGTATAAAGTAAAACGCACCACTAACACACACGCTCCTAAAATACCTTATATTCTAACGTTTTATCGTAACATGGTATTATGTATAACATATAACAAGTAAGTATTTACTTGGACGTTTTGACATTCCGGAATTCTGGTGATCAGAAATCGGTGTTTGATGCAAAAACACTCCCAGCATCATCACGTCAATTCTGGGCAAATTAGAGCTATTTGCTTTGATAAAACCAACTTCCATTGCGAATATAAGAAGAAAAAATGTTTTACAGCCAGCACTGAAACCTTAACAAACTTAAATAAGCGACGGAAAGATGTTCTTCGCATGAGAATACACGGCAGCTAAACTGGTGCGGCCCAACAACTGACGTCATGCGCTCCGATTGGTGTTTCGTGTCACGTGACTAACAGCTGTCTTTTTACATTTTTATTTTATTAAAAATAGTATGTTTTTAACTCCTATCCAAAAAATGAAGTTGATTTTCGGTATCCTAACAACTTACTCTATCAGTGTAAATTAAGGTTTCATGGTTTCATAGTTAGTGTCAAGTACCCCATTGCTTTGTTTTTTATGGCTTTACGCCTCGACGACCTTAAGATCATAATAGACGGGTAAGGATTGGGGACAATGAATGGAACGGCATTCGGCCTTGGCCTTTTGAAGGAGCCACTCCGACATTCGCCTGCAATGACGTGGGGAAATCATGCAAAACCAAAATCTGGATGGCCAGATGGGGATTCGAATTCGCATCTTCCCGAATGAGAGGCCAGAACGTTATCGCTCATTAACCACGCTCAAAGACAGCAGATTTGTCATCAGACGACTATCATCTGTTACGACCCCTTCATAAAGTTTCAGGTGGAAAAAAATTTTAAAACGAGGAAGAGGCACAGACTTCGTGTGGAATTGGCTACGTACCTTCCAACAATTTGTTTATGAAAAATAATTTAAAAATACTAAAAGTGCGATATAATACAATTCAATAATGGAGGCTATAAAGAAAAACAGTTTTGCACTTGATTTTCTACATGCCAATTAAATGAAAAGTTTATGAGAAACTCATAATTGATCGATCATCCTATGATTCTAGGAGGCGACTTCAATCTGCCTTATATTGACTGGCGTAATTACGTTCACATCACAGGTAGCAGGGACAAGGCAGCTTCTAAAGTAATTCTAGAGTTGTTGTCAGATAATCATCTCGAGCAGCTAGTTAATGAACCTACGCGGTGTCATAATGGTAGCGAAAACATTTTAGGCTTGCTGGTTACTAACAGGCCAGAATTAATCACCGACATTTCAACGACCACAGGAATAAGCGATCACAAAGCGGTAATTGCGACTATCAAATTAATGAACAAGCGAAATAGGAAAAAAGGGCGGATTGTATACAGATTTAGTAAGGCCTCAAAGGAGTGTTTTAGAACCTACCTGAGGAATAATTACCATAACTTCAAGTCAACAAAGGACACCGTTGAAGAGATGTGGCATCGATTTATACATATAGTCAGGGAAGGCATGGAAACACATATACCGAAACGGACAATAAAGGGGGAGAATAATCCACCATGGTACACATGCGAAGTCAAAAGATTACTCAAAAAACAAAGGAAAATACACGCACACTCAAGAAGGAAGGGGTGTCGCAGCGATTTTGAAACCTTAGCTGAGTTAAGAGGACGTATTAAGAACGTAATGCGCGAGGCCTTTACGATTTTCACTCCAACTCTCTCTCTAAGAGTCTCACAGAAAACCCAAAGAAATTTTTGTCGTATGTACGAAATGTTAATTGTACCAACAGCAATATTCCAGCACTAATTCGTGAAGGTTCCGAGGTTAATGAAAGCCGCGATAAAGCTAACGTACTAAATACTGTATTCAAATATTCATATACAAATTAACATAAGGATAGTATTCCCGTGATCCCACACCGTGGCGAGTCGGTGATGGAATCATTACGAATAGATACTGCAGGTATCATTAAGCAATTAGAGCTCCTGAAGTGGGGGAAAGCTCCGGGCCCGGATGGAATTCCAGTAAGAGTATTTTCAGAGTATGTGGCGGAAATCGGGCCATTTCTGAAAATCGCGCAAGTAACTCTGATTTTCAAAAAAGGTGATCGAAGTGATCCTGGAAACTATCGTCCCTTATCTATAACATCTGTTTGTGGTAGAGTTATGGAGCATATTATTTGCTCGAACATTATGAATTTTCTAGATGATAATAATTTGCTTACAACAAATCAACACGGATTTCGGAAGAAAAGATCATGTGAAACACAGCTGGCCCTATTTACACACGACGTAATGAAAGTTATTGATGCAGGTTCACAAGTAGATGCAATTTTTTTAGATTTCCAGAAAGCCTTTGACTCTGTGCCACACAACCGCCTTTTAGCGAAGGTTCCAGCGTACGGTATATCGGATCAGCTTTGTGAATGGATAAAGGATTTTCTAACTGGTAGGTCGCAGTATGTTGTCGTTGAAGGAGAAAGTTCTGCTAATCTAGATGTTACATCAGGTGTACCTCAAGGAAGTGTAATAGGACCACTTCTTTTCTTAATTTTTATAAACGATATCGGAGACAAAGTGAAAAGCCTTTTTAGATTGTTTGCTGATGATACGGTTATTTATAGGGAAGTAAGAAATTTGGCCGATTGCTTAGAAATTCAGCGTGATCTGGATGTTATTTTGGCTTGGTGCGCTGAGTGGCAACTTACCCTAAATTGTAAAAAGTTCAAGACAATGAGCATAACTAACAAACTTGCAGGTTAAGTCCTGATGATGAAAATTTATTCCACTACCAGGACTCGAATCAGCTAACCCGGTGCTGACGTCTGATGCCATCACGGTGCCGCAACCAACTGGGTCAACTAAGGTTCTACCCACTTCCAGTCAACATTTCTCTTAAAGATCTATCGATTTCATGTGCTAACCATTGCTAATCAGTGGTTATGATGAAGTTGTATGGGGTGAAGTCAACTCAATGAGAACCTATAGTAAAAAATCTGCTTCGAAATTGTACGCGGTTGCATGGAGTACCCTACCAGTAATGGAATGACATCCATGGAATCACATATAAAAGTAATGACTGTTGTGGGGAAAGGAAGAAAGTCGCCACTGTGGTGGATGAGCGCGTTGACAATGGCGTCTGTACTTCCACCGCGGGGAATCTTAAGTCGATCTTACTAGCATGTAACATTCAATTGACAACATTCAATAATTGCACTAGAAATGACTTTAACAAATATTCAATAATGGGGAACACTGCCCAGACTAGAGAACAATATACGATACAGGCAGCAACATGCAAGAACGGTGATGACAACACACTCAGCAGGGAGGAAGAGCGAGAAGAACGCCTGTCACTCGCTCAGATACGGATGAGTCCCAAGGGAAAGGGCCAGAGCACCGACCTCAGTGAAGGATTCCCTTATCTGATCAAGAATTGTTGGCAAAGGTGACAGTCGGCGTAAGACGGATGAGCCTGCCGGAAATATGCAACTCAGGATGTTGCTAGTGAAAAGATGTTATTCAGCGAACAATTGTCAAAGGCAGTTTGTTTCAAATACTTCGTGTGGTGCCTGAAACAAGTTACGAGTTGGTGCAAAGAAAAAGCTCATTTAATCGCAATTGAAATGTGACGCGAGTTCTCCGGCCAATGAGAAGTGTGCGTACGTGAGTATAAAGCAATGGAATGACTTAAGCCAACGAAATAGCAACATTTTGTTGCTAATAAACCTATGTTTACCGTTGCAACTTTTCATGGCCGACAGCCATGCAGTGGTGTTTTCCCGAGAACCACCATTGGCTGCTGCGAGCTCACTGGAAAGGGAACTGCAAGACGACTTCGAAGGTGAAAAATTGAGAGAGTGTCATTCTATCATGGTTTTCCATTCGAATCCTTTCTAGCTTCTACAGTACGAATACTAGTTGTAAGATTTAAGCGTTTGTATATTCTTCTGCTTCTTCTCGTGTCGATGACAGCATCAGATATGTGGTAGTTTTTCTGCCAATGCGATGGATTTGTCAGTAGCTGATTGGAGGCCAATTTGGGATACAATCATTCCGATTTGTGGACAAGACAGCAGATGTACCATAGTTTCTCTCTCCCTGCACGAACATGTGGTATCTGGCTGTTCTCCCAGGTATCCCCATGTGGCAAGAGTATTTTTTCAACAGCCAACTCCAATTGGAAGCCTGTTTAACGACTTCCATATGGGCCATGGTTGTTCAGGCCCAGGTGGTAGATCCTCTTTTGGCTTGATCCACTCGAAATCATGTTACACACTCTTCTCCCAAGCCAATATTCTTTCATTGCTTGGTGCTCCATTTAGTGGCTTAGAAGTCCGCATGAAGCTTGATCGGGACCTTAGTGTCGATGGCACTGGTGTATTGCCATGTAAAGGGTGTCGTGTGTCTTCGTTCACTGTAAGCCTTGCCACGATAGTGGCAACTTCCCGGCGTATGTCTCCAGGGGTGATGCCAGCTAATATCTCCACTTTCCCCACAAGTGATGGTCTGAGGCAACCTGTAATGAGCCGGCATGTTCTGTGGAGAGCAACATCTACTGTCTTAGCATGACTTGATTTTTGCCACACAGGACATGCATACTCTGGGTGTTTTATGTTAATGAAATGCTCTCGGCCTTCCAACCACGTCAAAATGTCACTTTAAAGGGACACAATTTCCGCACTCATTTTCAAATAACAGAAGTCACAACGACTTCAGTTGGTTGAAAATGAGGGCGAAGGTCATGTACCTCAAAGCGTCTCAAGAAAGTGACATTTTGACGTGGTTACAAGCCAAAAAGCATTTAATTAAGGATTCAAATTGTTAGTTTCGCTATTCATTTTTTTCTGGAAGAGTCAAACACGGTCTCCGAACTTAGTATTCCGATTGTACTGCGAACGTCTTTTCACAGTACCTTCCGATCAGTATTAATCCGTTGGTCTGACTCGTTGGGTCTGAATAGATGATACAACGATGCCTATCAGCAGATGGGAGCCAAACGAATACCTGACACACGTCTACAGTCCACGTGAAGGGCATGATTCGACTTCTTGATCGACAACTTGCTGCAATGGTGGTACTCCATTGCAGATCCAAACTTCTTTTTTTTTTTACTTACAGCTTTACGCCTCGTCGACAGCTAAGGTCATTAGAGGCGGGATGGGACTGGGGACAAGGAACGGGAAGGAATTCGGCCATGGCCTTTTTGAAGAAAGCATCCCGGCATTCGCCGGGAGTGATTTGGGGAAACCATGGAAAACCCAAATCTGGATGCCCGGACGGGGATTCGAACCCGCGTCCTCCCGAATGCGAGGCCAGAACGTTAACCGTTCACCTACCACGCTTGGTCCAAACTTCTTCACCGGCCGCATAAACCACATGGCAAACACAGTTCTATCGCCACAATCCAAAGAAAAACAAATAAAACTCTGTAACAACCCTGTCTACTTGCATCCTAAGATCGAGTCTCACGCGATACATAAAGTCATTCCAATTGTCAGCTACTAAGAGTAGGTTTGTCTGTTTGTTTCTGTCCTTTTATTTGTTTAAACAGTTAATTTGTATTCATTTGGAAGTATGGCAATAAACAGTTTTGTATTTTCTTTTATAAATTCATTGGAGTTTTATTGATACAAATAATATTATTCTGACCTATGCCTTCCATTTCATGTCATTTACCAGGCACAATGTTGGTTAAATATTCATTTAAGATTTATCAATTTTCGGAAACAAATCAACTTTACTGCTATTAATATTTGGCACATATAATATTTAATTTGACCCAAGCACAAAACCGCTTAATCTCAATCAAAAGATAACTAAAAGCTGTTGCTGGAATAATTTACCGAGCGTCGTGGGTGAGTGGTTAACGCTCTGGCCTCTCATTCGGGAAGACGCCGGTTCGAATCCCCGTCCTGGCATCCAGATTTGGGTTTTCCATCGCTTCCTCCAGGTGAATGCCGGGATGCTTCCTTCAAAAGGCCATGGCCGAATTCCTTCCCGTTCCTTGTCCCATTCCCATCCCGCCTTTAATGACATCGACGAGGCGTAAAACCATAAGTAAAAAAAGAGGAATAATTTACGCCTACGGGAGAAATATTAAAGACCGCGCTAAAGGAATAAGTACATATTCTCGTACAAACCTAACGGACATCCCCATTAAAAAAATAATATTACGGTATTCCACAATACTTGATGCACATCTGTCACGGTTGAAGCAACGTTCCAACGAGATTGCGAACAGATCTAAATAAAAATTACATTTCGAAATAAATAAATGTTAATCCTAAAGCGTGTGAGGAATACAATTAGACCTAGAAAACAAAAGGCAATGGGGAGTTGTTTTCCAATTTCTATTATTAATCGTTCTCAAATTAACCAAACATCCAAAATATAGGCAAATACAACCATTGAATCTTGGAAGTGAAAAGAACCTATATGTATATATGTTTTAAAATGGCATTTGTTTCCGAGACCACACAACCAGCAATATGTGCTTATGTAATTCGCAAGTATTTTTGGGTGTATTCAGTGTATACAAGACTCAGCATGGTACAGACGACACAAGACAAACATAACACTTAAGAAAACCACCCATGTCCGAGCCTGGACTCGACCCGACGACTCCTGCAATGCGGGGCTAGCCTAGCACGCTATACCCTACGCTGCCGGGGTCGGAGAAAAAAAGTCTTACTAAAGAGAGTTTGGAATTTTAAAAATTAAGAACTAAATATCTGGCTTATTTCTCATACGGCGCGTTTTGTGTTGCAGAAGAGCTAGTGGTTTAGCCTAGTAAATAATGGAGCAACATTCGCGAGGAAGGAAGCGAAGCTGGCGACCAGCTCCCGGTTCACTCGACGCAATAACACAGCCACTTGCCCCGTAAACTGTTTACTTTTGCAAGCCTCTGTTTAAAGCAGAAAGACGGAAGGCTGCAGCAACGGAGTAGCTTCCCTGCATTACAAGAAATGTATATTAATCACTACCGCTCACTCATTTTAAAAGACTAGATTCACTACCAGCTAGGAATTTCGATTACAACAGTGTTAATATTTCATGCCTTTAATGGGCTTCGTCTCTTCCACAGATTTAAGGTATCGAGGAATCGACATCAGTGTTTTTCATCCTTAACAATCATGATAGGAGGAAAAAAGAAAAAAGGAGAACATCGGCTATCACTATAGCTATAACTTGAGTTGCCAATGCTAGCACATATACCTTTAGAATATCACATCCGGAATAAGTGTTAGTTTTAAAGTGAATTAAGAATCTCATAAAGAATAAATTTCCTATTATAAATTCGAACGAGTGAAACATTCTGGTGTTAGCTTTCGTTTTAAAATTTAAATAGCAAAAGGAGCAAAGTTTTAGAACACTGGTAGATGACGCTTTAGATCCTGGAGATCTAATCTGGTGAGTTAACGCTAGTTTATGCAAGATGACCGAAAAGAAATAGAACAGCGCAGAAAAACCACGTGTTTTAACCAAACCAAAAGTGTTGTCTATGTTGTTACTTTGAGGATTCCTTATGAAAACACTTTCCCGAAGGAAAAAGAACCAACGAAAACAGTAACTCGACTCCAAGTATTAATCGCAGACGGTCGAAACGAGATAACGAAAGATACTTTCCGTATGGTAATCAGCAATATCACATTTCGTATTGTAATGTCCAGCCTCTGCTGTCATTGATTTTCCATCACCTCTCCATTTGTGAGACATTTCATCCAGCCGTTTTGGAAGACAGGGAAGGTTGGTAAATTCCTGCTGGCGTCCTGTTGTCGGCGAGGTTGCTTTGTTTGACGCAGGTAGAGATGCCACTCCTGGAGGCGGGGGGTGAGAATGGTCAAACTGTCGCGGGCACTTGGGGGCTGGACCCCGTACAGTCCGCATGTGTATGTGTACGCGGATTTTTCAAAGAAACGTGGAGGACGCGTTTTCGTCACGACAATATTTGTCGTGCTGTTTTCTTTATGTGTTTCCACAAGTGAACCCACCTCAGTTGCCAGATGGAGTTAAAAGTGTTTCTTCATAGTGAAGGAAACATCAAGGTCGCCGACAGCCTCCTGCAGTTACGATAAGTGACAATTTCATATAAACAATTTCCACCCAGTATACGCCCAAACTGAAGGAGTTTCTTGCTCTCCCTAGCCGGGAACATTGTGTTTATTGTTTGTTGTTTGTTTGCTTCCGTTAATTTTCTTTGCTGGCTGAGTTCATTTTTTATGCAATGTTAAATAAACATGATTTTTTCTCAGTGATAATATATCTAAATTAATTATTTATTTAAAATTCTGCATTATAATTTCTTTTTTTGTAATTAGCGTGTGTAAGTTCAATTTACATCACATTGATGCCAAACAAAAATATTAACAATACAATTTTTAACAAATGAGTCTTGCATCTCATGCACAGAGAATGTGAATGTTTAAGGTCAAAAGAGCCTAGACATTTCGTATTGATGACATAAGAAAAGAATGAAATTTTCTATTCTTACTAAAGTTTAGAAAGAAGTGTTGGAATTCCTGATCATTAGCCTTGTAGGTGTTTATAAACATGTATCACCTGTCAAGTAATAAATCCAACTCCAAGATTTCAGAGTTTAATTCATTAACAGTGATATGTTTAGAGGATCGAAATAAAAGAGAATATAAGTACTCAGAATATAAACATACTTAAATCCATGTGCAGTAGACCACACTTGAAGTGGCAACCCACAGAACGTAAGAACAGCATGTTGGTCACATTGCTACCCGAAAAATAAACCGATTTTGTTGAACTTGATTCCGAAAGACTGATTCAGCCATGTATGTGTCTTCTTTCTTCATATCTTTTATTTGTGACTTCGTCCACATTGACCAGATTAGTCCTTCGACTTTTACATCATCAATATTAATTTGTAAACATATGGTACGAATTTTACTGTGAATCAACAGCATAAATGGTATATCTACTTCCATCAATAGAACTCTCCTCGCCGTTCTTACCAAAAGTTCTGTTTTAAACTGCAAATTTACTCTTAACAATTGGAATAATTCTAGACAAACGATAAATTAGTTACAACGGCTTCGTTACACTACGACCAGAGCCTTAGTACATAATTTCATATCTTTGATGATAATTTTTCGCGTAGTTTCAAATTAAGATGAACCGGTGACATATATATAAAGATTTAGGCCACACCTGAAGCTTCCGAACTATAAAGAGTGCCGTCGAAATCCGTTAATTTTTTGTTTTGTTTAAGTTATGCTTGAGTATATGTAAAACAAAATTATTTTCAGAAGAAATTTTTATATCCTGCTTCTGCTAATGTTAGGTGACGCATTGTGGTTACATATACCTCTGATTTTAAGCCGCAATCTAAGGTTTCAATCCAAACAATAAAAGTGTAAATATAGGTAGGATTGTTTATGAAACTTGGACAATATTGACTGCTTTTAAGGGGAGAAAAAATAATGAAAATCTCGATATTGCCACATCATCATCAAACATTTATTCCCATCATCGTCAAACATTTCCTCCATGAGTAAAAGTCGATGGATCAAGAAATTAGTTCAGAGAATAAGGTGTTGATTACTATTCTGTAGAACGTAAGCATTCGTATTGAGGAGGACAACAATACTGAAATCTTGAAAACAGCAAAATTCGATCATCAGTGTTTGCTTCTCGTCAGCGCATGCAGAAAAAGAAACCCCAACACGGTTACTTAGTTAAAAACAAACTAAGTTAAGACAAAAAAGATGGTATATGCTAACATATCTTTCTTCCTCTTGTCCGTGGCTGATTAGAGTATTTGTTAGGAAAATTCCCAAATTGTTACCAGTAGCTGCCTCCCTTCAGACGGCAACAATAATCGAATTAAATGTGTCGTTTGCATGCGTCCAACATTTTCCGGAAAGTGCCATTAACGACATTAAAATCCAACGAACTGTGCAACTCAAACGCAGCGTAACGGTTCATCGTTCTCAAAGCACTTCAGCGGAGGCATTCATGACCGAGCTGCCACAAAGAACGGATTGACAGCTTTGTTTCCGTGAAGGCCGCTAATATACACAGAAACCTCGTCTGGGTGAACCCTTTCTTGGATTTAGGTGACAAATATCTCTGCGCGTCAACAGGGAAAATCTGGAGCTTACCGATCTGTATGAATAGCGGCATACCGATTTACATTCATAGAGATATTTCGTTTCCTTTCATTTCTCCTGTTAAAAGTGCCATATTCATGAATGTTAAATCACTACATTCAATACACGTAATTTGCTGAATGTAGGAATTTTTACTATCGTGACCATAAAAGCTAGTGACCGTGAATAGGGTGGAATCCTCCCAATATTTTCTTTACTTTTTTTTTTAAAAAAATAAAAAAAAGTTATTAGAGTTTTAAGGAACTACACGTTACCGATACGATGGTAGTTGCTCAGAACATTTTGCCTATGTAAAAAGGGCATGCATAAAGTATTGGTTGAATGGTAACACCTATTTATAGAAATACTGATTACAATTGTATATTCGTTTGCTGAATGCAAATCATTTAAATCAATAACGGATGTCGAATGCAACGAGGAAGCTATGGCATGATCAATGACATTTTCGAGTATTATATTTTTTCGTCCTCAATACCGACCTCGTGATTTTGCGTCATGTGATAATTTATTCATAGTTCAGTCAATTCAGACGTTTTCATGTTTTTTGTTTTATTTGTTTTCCTTAATGTTCTCACACGATATTTCGGAAATCACATTCACTGTCGGCATCTTCAGGCGACAGTGATTTGATCGCCGAAATATCGTGTGATAACACGTCCTTAACTCGGCTAGTTACCCGAAATCATTTCATAAATTCTCAACGCCCAGACAAAATTCGTTCACATGTATATATTTTTCACATGTATATATTTTTTATTCCACATCATTATTACGCTCATAACTTCGTTTGACTCAATCGGTGACTGCCATGTTTTCACCTGTCTGGTTTAAAGACACGTTACCTGAGGCTTACAGGCAAGTAAAACATGTCGACAATATCCAAGATGGTGTACCCTGGGCAACTGACTGTCAATGTAAACAGAGAAAAGTCTACATTCGAGGCGGTCGAACCTCATCTCCGATTAAACCAACAGTCGAACTTGCGCCAGGGGATTACGGCTGTACGTAGTAACATCTATTGACCAACTCAACATACCAGGAATATTAAGAGGCAAGGGTGAATATCACAGCAGAGTGGCATCAGATAACTGTTTTTACATAAGAAACTCATGTTCCAGACGAAACTCATCTCTTCCAAATAGTTGCAGTTCCAGGTTACAATATTGTAGCACACCTACGGGTCTGGATTGTAAGTACGTCTTAATATTGATAATTACCGAGTGACTGAATCTAATGTAGATAACGACAATGAAACCATGACTGCTGAAGTCGCAGGAACTACAGTGGTGACAACATATACGTAAGTCCCGTAAGACTGGTGAATCCAGTAGCAGAATACTGTACACACCTCTGGCAGCATCTCCTGGTCTGGAACAATCTAAACAGGCTGTGTAGTCTTGATAATCATCTTGTTGCAAATCTCGATGCTATCAACTAGAAGAATGCTGAAAACTGACAATTTGAAGGAGTCTTCTGACATCGCAAAATAAAGAACATCCATCCTCTATGACTGATAGAAAATGCGACCCTTGCAATGCTGTCACCATCTTAGCTTGTCAAGACCTGGGATGTAATGGCATTTGGATGACCCTATTCCAGTACATTATTGAAAATTGATTCGTGGTTGACAGGAGGATCTCTATTATTCAGAAACAGAAAGTCATCTTTGGGGATGCGGATGTTCAGTGCTTGAGATATATTTTATGCCAAATTTTATCTTTTTTCATGAGTAAAGTCTATTTCTAATTAATACCACCATATTTATTTATTTTTTGCCTCATGCTTTAACTACAAAAAATGGGGGGGGGTTGATATCACAAGTTAGTTAAATTATTTACATTACTACGCAAGCGTCTAAAAACCAACCTTTGTCATATGAACTTTGCGGATTTCGTGGTGAGCATAAATTCAAGCGCGAAGCACAAGGCCACGCCACCGCACTTCTCCGTGCTCACTTTTTTGTTTTCTTTTTTTTTCCTTTTTCTTTTTGGTTATGGCTATACGCCTTGTCGACGTTTGAGTCATTAGAAGTGGGAAAGGATGGGGGCTAGGAACGGAAAGGAATTCGGCCATTGCTTTTTAAAAGAAGCATTCGTCTGGAGTGATTTGGGGAAACCAGGGAAAACCCTAATCAGGATGCCCGGCGGGGATTTGAAACAGCGTCCTCACGAATGCGAGGCCACAGCGTTACCGCTTATCCACCACGCTTGGTTTCATGCCCACCACCCACTTTCCCACCGGTATAGTGGCGCATTCACAGTACAACTTGTAGGGCCTACGATGTTCCGATTTTAGATGAAGAACTCTTGATGGGTCGTGAAAGGGGTTACAAGACTACATGTTGGATGTTGTTGGACTCCAAGGCAACCAAAACGGGGCCTTGCTGTCCAAAAAGCTATGAATATTGGAGGAACGTCCAGCGAGTGTGTCTGGGTGAGCGCATCCAACGGATGTCCTATAAGTAGGACCGTGAATAGGTCGCTTTACTTTACATGCAAGTTCAAACTTGTAAATTTGTCGCTTAGGTAATAACACCGTTTAGTTCATTGTTACTATCATTGCAAGATCGTCAGAAAAAATCAACCACTTTGTGGTTAGCTAAGCGACGATGGGCAGAATCTCCCATAAAGTGAAAAGAATAATATATTTTGCAATGTAAACAAAACATCCGCTATAAATCCGCATTAAAAAGGATGTAGGATTTCACGCGAAAGTTCCGCACTTACGGATGCGGATATCCGCTACGTCCCTATTCAGAAACATGACTTCAATTACACCTTGCTTGGTATTTTACAGCGAAAAAGGACTACATCTCTGTCCCACTCGTTGAGAAACGACGAGAATAGACCGGGAAGGTAGGGCTCCACATTCCCTTCATTGGCCTAGACATTAACAAGAGGAAGGTGTATGACAATACTTCCCTTTCTTCTGGGTATGAATGAGGCTGGAAAAGGAGAGTGGGGCTTTTTCAGAAGTTCAACTTAGAGGCAAAACCGTTGGCGTTGTAGATCTGAATACCGACTATCTAGTTTGCTGGCGAGAGCTTGGCACTGCCCTCCACAGAATAGGTTAAAAATGTGAATACTTAGTTTTAGCCACGCTGATGCCTCCTCATACACCTTCTAGGCATGAAAGAGGAACTCGCTTATAATCAAGTTTCTAAACAGTTACTCTGTCTAAAAGGAATGGTTGTCATTTTCATAAAAAAATTGCTTAAATTTGTATGTATAAATGACACAGTTTTACTTAGACTTCTGGTATGAAACACAAATCACCACAAATATGTTGCTTTTTTTTTTAGAGGAACGAATGTTTTCTTCTTCACTGTCTCAACGATTGTTTCAAGTAAATGGTGAAATTATTCAAACAGATTTCGTTACTGGTGACAAATTTGCTTTTCGTAGCAAAACGTCTATTTATTTCACTTCATGTTATACCAGCCTTCCAAGGCAATTAAATACAGGGCGTTCGCCGGAAAACGCAACCCTCCCAGTCTGTTGCCGTCGGCAACTTGCTCGGACAGCGGTGCCAGCAGTTTCCGCCACGCGGCACCGTGAATCACCGCACTGTTTAACACCTCCGCTGCCCCAACAGTGCAGTGCAGTGACCCTTACATTGTTAAGAACGGTTTCTTTGCATTGTAGCTAGTTTGTGACTTCAGTCTCTTATTAATCAGTGTTGTGAATAAACGTTTCTTTGCGGTTTGGCTGGTTTGGGGCTTCATACTCTTACTAATCTGTACCGTGTTTGAGTGTGAGTAAAATTATGGTACGTTACAGTTTGCAACAAAGAATATTTCTCTACGATACATATGTGAAGAAGAAGTCGTTTAAAAAGTGTCGCAGTAAATTTCGTCGCGAATATCCTGGCGCTTTACTGCCAGCTAAATCAACAATTCTGCGTCTGGTTAAAAAAGTAAGAGAAACGGGTTCATTTTTTAACAAAAAGAGACTGTCGGTCAACCGTATTCTCACAGAGGAGAAAATTGACGATATCGCTTTTCGACTAGAACAGTCACCCAAAAAATCATTAAGTCAGTTAGGGCAGCGTGTGTCTCGAAATATGTTCAGAAGATGTGAAATGTGCATTACACCAGAGTGTCAACACTTCCAGCATCTTTTATAAGGTAAGCTAATGAATTACGTCACATTTAAATGCTTAGCACATACAAGTTTATGAAATAGTCCGCGGCCGACGGTCGAACAATGCCGGGAGCTGAACGCTCGCTCGCCGCGAGCAGTTTCTTCCTTGTAGCGCTAACAGTGGGTTGCGTTTCCCGGCGAACGCCCTGTACAATGTAGCCGTAAATGTGGGGATCCACCAAGCGCGCAAATCTTTTGAAATTTGTCCGGTGGAGATGAGAATAGGGCGCACGAACAGAGATTTGCGGGTGTTCCGGCCGATGTCGGTACATCAAAGGAGTTTGTTGTTCGTGTTGGATAGTGCGCGTTTGGTGGTGATAGGTTCAGCAACAGAGGTGCGAGTTCCGAACAGTTTCAGTTCCAAGTGCATTTTAAAATCTATAAATAATATAACTATGGACTGGGATAGGAAAAAGTGTTTACTGTTAATTGAGTCATATAAATCAAAGCCGCAGATATGGTCGAGCAGTCATAAATACTACAATAACAAAATCAAAAAGCACGATGCCTGGAGCGAAATTGCAACAGGTACGGGAACCACTATTGATGTAGTTAAGGAGGAAGTAAATTCTTTCCTCTCCTCATTCAGAAGAGCAAAAGTTAAGCAACAGAACTTGATGGTTAAACGAAAAGGTGTGTAATATTATAAATTATTTTTCTTTACGTTTTCTATAATTACTTTGTTTCAAAGTAAGTAGGGAAAGAATGGTATTTGTCTTATTAAAACACTCCTACCATCTGTTCTTAAGTCATATAGCAGTCACGTAGTATTTCTTGTTATAAAAAAATGCGATATCCAAAATCTACGATTCCTCTTTCTTTCTTTAATAATGCCCTCTTGTTCACTTAAAACATACATAATTACACAAGATGCAACGCTAGCAATAAGTTTTCCTCTCGGAGCTATTTGGACACTGCATGTAGCAGTTGGAACGATGACAAATGCTCGCACATGATCTGTTGTTTGCGAATATTTGGTTGGTGGAGACAACAAGCCAACCACCCGGCTGAAAACACATAAACGTTTGCAAACTATGCGCGCTTGGTGTATCCCAGGCTTAAAGAACGATTATATTAATATTTCACACAAAACTGAATGTCTCATTCGCTAGTTACCTGTATATTGCAAGAGATCATGCATTCCTCTAGTTTAATGTTTATAGGAACGAGTACAGGTAGTTCTGAGAAAGTTCTGCCACCATCGTCATTCATGGGCCTAAGAACATCTTTATAACGTCTCAACCATTGAGATGGATTGAAATAGTTTACCCTGGCTAAAAGCATCATCACGCTGCGTTGAAAGTCTTTTGTAAATTCAAGTCGCGTTTACGCCTTCTTTCACAACAAATTTACTAAACACATGATAACTCGGTATCACTTCGCTTAACAACCGACTCTTGACCTGTGAAACCATAATTGTCATGCGGTATCAAGACAAACTTGCAGTGCGCCTATGTTATTAAAAGGAAGGGCTCCGATCATTTATGATAACGAGGCAAGAAGTCCCGATCCATTTATTCTTGAATACGAAGACCAGCAAGTTTTTTATTTTTAAAAAAGTATTGCATACAGATGAATTTAAGAATAAAAAAGACTTGTTTCTGAGCGCTTAGGAGTTTAATATTAAAGTAACAAAAAAGGGTCTAAACTAAGGTGCATGAAGCACTTCGACTTAATGTCTATGATGGTGTGAAATTTGTACCTGCTTTTAACAAGTTAGAAATGACGATGAATGTCAAACATGTAAACTTCAGTGAAGCTGTTTTACTGTAATTCAGAACATAAGGAAATGACTGATATTTTCCGTCTGTTATAGATATACCGTTAAACAGGCAATCCACATGAAAGAACCAGAAATGTAGTGCACTCGTGAAATATACCTGACAGAAGTCATGTGTCGCTTCATATACAAATAGTACGGTACTGGTGTATCTCTTTGGGAGATTTAGAGTATTTGTATCTTTATTTTCCAATATTTTTGTGACGTAAACGAAGGAAAACAAAACCGCGAAGTCTTCTCTGAGAAAGGCAATTATCAGCGCTACATCAAAGCGCATCATCCACCTGAGTCTAATGAAACAATCAATTCTGATCAGACCTCGGTTCCAGTGAGAGACATATCTCTTGCTCCCAGGATAAATTTGATCAGGTGGAGTAGATCCCATAAATCCCTCCCCCAATTTTTTCGTTAGAAATTATTAGATCCGAGAGAGAATCGACAAGGAGGCGTCGACGTCGAGAGCATTAGAGGCGGGGACAAGGAACGGGAAGGAATTCGTCCATGATCTTTTTGAAGGAAACATCTCGGCATTCACCTGGAGGAAGCCATGGAAAATCCAAATCTGGATGCCCGGACGGGGATTCGAACCGGTCTCCTCCCGAATGCGGTGGCAAGGACCACGAAGGAATTCGGCCATGGACTTTCGAAGGTACCTCTCCACCATTTCAAGAAACAATGGAAAACCGAAATCAATAATAATATCCATGGGATTTCTACCACTGTATTCTCAATATGGGGCACATGAAATAATTAATCACATTATATAACATATAATGAAAATCAGCCTTCAGTCACTTTCAAGGTGACTGAAGGCTGATTTTCATTATATATTATATAATTAATACAGTCACGTACAAAGATAGAATTATGGATATAATTAATCACCTTGAATCGTTTGTCGAGAAGTATTCTCAGACTTTCACTGGAGTGATCGTTATACCATAATGATATAACTGTAGTTAAGTGTAGTTAGTGAAAATAACTGACCAGCATAGCCAGTTGGGAATTATACGACTGTTTTCAATCATTGATGAAAAAATCTTCTTTGGAGGAATGAATATTTTTACTGTACCATAAACGTTTTGTGACAACCGAAAGAGAAACAGAAAGCATCAGCTTAAGAAACTTATTTTCGAATCATAAACATCAAATACACAGTGCAAACATTGTGCAAATTAACAACTTTAAACACATTTATTCCACTACTTCGAAACCTCAAGTGCATTCTGTGTTGCTCGAAACACATCTTTGTTGCAGGATGAGGGGCACATAGGGCACTCGAGCATATGGTTCATAGTTTGGTCCTCACCACATTCGCACTTAATACTGATAGCATCAGTATAACCAAATTTTACTAGGTTTTCCTTGGACCTGCCCATGCCTGCCGAGATATGATAAACCTCTACCTATTCTCGCTTCCTAAGTCAGTGTATTCTGAAAACATCTAGCCACCTTAAGTAAATTCAAATATCTAGAGGAATAAATACGAGACTCATTTGGTAGTATTTAACACTTTGGACATGGGGAAGTCGTACGTTGGTGCCAAAGGGGCTGAATTTCAGTGGGCACTTACTGTATTTGCTGTGGTTGGTTTCAACAATCTGTTCCTGACTTTGTTTATTCTGACTCTCATTGTCACCTACAGTGAGAAGTGACTATTAACTATAACCGATAGGTTTACGTATTGATACCAATAGCGGATAGAGTTTTTATTCAAGTGCTTGAACGAGTACCAAAAACTGCGTTCTCTCCCAAAGCATAAGTCATTTCCCAGAGACTAGATTAATGCTAAGAAACAGTCTACATACACTGACGGAAACTAAAAGCGCAACGCCCGGACAGAGTTGTAATAAATGAATGAAATTTGTCCCCAAGTATCCCCCATAAGAAGAATATTAAATGATTAAAAATTGAAAGTTTTACATGTAATAGTATGAAAATTACGGGGCTATTTGTAATGCAAAATTGCTATGTCTTTTACAGCATAAATGGTGAAAAGTGTGATGTAACATGCCACTTTTTTGTCCACAAGTTCTTGTTTATTAAGTGTGCCAAGACGAAGAGTGACGACTCTCTACACCCATATGTCTAACTCGTATCAGAGAGGTCAGAGAATTGGGGTGTTTGAAATGGGTGCATCATATCGTGAAATCTCCCGAACGGATTGACCGTAGCGCAATGTAAGTATACAGACTTGCTATACAGTGGATGAAAGAAGGCTCTAGTGCTCCTAAAGCAGGCAGGGGTCCATACAGAAGGACAACAGCAAGTGAAGACCGCCAAATTGTGTGAGTGGCTGTTGCTGGTAGACGGGTGACTGCAGACGAGATCCAAGCAGTGATTACAGAGAGAGAGTCTCCCCGGATGATTATAAACCAATTGCTTGAAGCTGGGTTACACTCTCTGACCCCAATGCAATGTTTTAAATTAATTTGGCATCATTGCCAGCATCGTCTAACCTGGTGAACCGAAAAACGCAAATGGATACGTGAATGACGTACAATTGCGTTTAGATACGGGTCTCGATTCTGTGCCAAATTGATAATCGACAACATGTACGCAGACGTAGTGAAGAAACTGATAACCCTGCTGTGATTTTAGAACGTCACACAGGTCCAGTCACTGGTGTAATGGTCTCCCGGCAATTATTTTCGATGCAGGACCGAATTGGTTATTGTTTAAGGCACAATGACAGCCCATTACTACGTGTGATACCATTCATGTCAACCATCCAAATCGCATCTGCCAACAGGATAATTCCCGTCCTCATACTGTGGCCCTTACAACACAAGCTTTCCAAGGAGTTACAATCAGAATTTGGACCACGTGGTCCCCAGATTTTTAACCAAAAGAGCATGTTTGGGATGCCATTAGATCACATGGTCACCCAACACAAACTGTTCAACAACTCACTGCACAAGACATGCAGGCGTAGAGAGACATACCCCAAGAAGACATTGGAACAGGTATTGATTCAATGTCAGCAAGGATCCACGAATATATAGATGCTCCCGGTGGGCGCACTTCTACTGACAACTGTATCTAAAGGTAATAAACTTAGACTGATCCATTTCAATGTATTATCATTTCTTGTGGTTATTACTAGAATAAATCTAAAAAAATTCCTAAAATTCCACCATTCATTGGTGGGTGCTGCACTTTTAACTTCCAACAGTGTATGTAAGAATATCACTTGTTTCTCGGGGACCATATTTCCCTCAATGCTGGCTGGCTTTAGTAGCTGAGAGATTTCGGAGACTGATCTTGGAAGTTACTTAATACTTATGAATGTCTTTTTCTTGAGGGAAATATCAGTACCACTCATTATTAAAAAAAGGAGTAAGACAAGGGGACGGACTCTCTCCATTACTATTCAACTGCACCCTCAAAAATAAAAGAATGGCCGAAACAAAAGGAAACGGCGGAGAAAGATGGACTACAGGTTCTATTGCACAAATCAGAATTGATGACCTGCAACGATGAAAAACATCAAATACATGAAAAAAATCTAAAAAAAAATCTAAAAAAAAAATAAATAAATCAAAGGACTCCCTTGCTTCAAGTATCTCGTCGAAACAATCCAGGAGAATATAATTTAAACAAAATACAATGTAATTTGATGCCAAAGAATGGAAACAGCTTATCACTTGGCACAGAACATCTACATAAAAAAAAAAATCCATCTCCAAACAAAAAACTGGGACATTACACTTAAGTCATTAAACCAGAATGTCTCTATTGCTCTGAAACACTCACACACAACAGGAAAAGATATTGAAAATGACAAAAAATCTTCACAGGTTTGCAGCCGGATTTTATTATAAGATGACAAGCTTTCGGCCACTATCTCAGTAGCCATCTTCAGGTGAGCGCTTGGATGGGTGACCGCCGCCTCGACCAATCACAGCGAAGCAAGACTGCTAGCGTCATGAGGTTGCTAGGCGACACCAGTAAACGCTTGGCTTTCGTAAACGCAAGATCGCCGCTACTGTTAACGACCTGAAGATGGCTACTGAGATAGTGGCCGAAAGCTTGTCATCTTATAATAAAATCCGGCTGCAAACCTGTGAAGATTTTTTGTCATTTATTCGCCGGGAAAGTCTGCATTCACAGATATTGAAAATATTAAGAAAAAATAATGCAAAGTTATAAGGAAAATTTAGGACCAAAACTCTCTGAAAACCAATACGCACTCGGAATCAATAACAAAATCATGGCAGTATCTTAGAAAACTCTGGCAAAAATTTCACGGACACATCAAAAGAATGAACCTTGACAGACTCACAAGGCGAATTGTTGGATTTCATGAATGTGGGAGTCAAGCAGTATTAGATACAATCAAATGGATTGATGAAATCAAGAAATACATGAAATTAGCAGAAATCGCTTCAAAGGACGTCGAAAACAGGGAGATCTTTAGATCCAAAATTCCCAAGTTGACCGGGAGGAAAGAACGAAGAAAAGAAGTGAAACAACATGGTTTGATGAGGGGGAAAGAAGCCCACAGCAAGCATATAAAGGAAATATGGGCACAAAAGACAGAAAACAAACGCTCCTTGCGTAGTTCTGATGGATTTATCCACAAATAATAATAATAATGTGTCCTTTTGACAGGTAAAGGGAATCAGTACGACTATTATATTTTTAAATTAGTCTTACGTTCGAACAAACAGGGCATAACTACTGATCATGTGGCGTATAATAAATCCCGGTAAAGCTGTCAGAAAGTGATCCGTACCACTCCAATCCAAACACCTGAGCCAACACTTGACATCGACTCACAGATCAATGCAACAGTTTCTTATTCCGAGCAGATATTTGAACCGAAACCTCACTAAACAGCAAATGAAATGTCCAAAACCAATGGAGTTCACATTCCAGTTTTCAGTGATTTGTTTAAAAAAAATATTTTTGCGTGCACTATAACCAAAGAAAATAAGACTGCCCAAAAATGTAATTACCTGTAAATTACTATGCTTGAATCAGGCAAATAGTAAAGAGTAAGAAGAAAATCAGCCATCCAAACATGTCAATATTTTGTCGAAATACAGGCTATAAACTCGTAGCTGTTTGAAATCTCTCGGTGCCTCGTTGGTGAAGAGAAAGATTCACTGAGCTTGACAAAGGAAGTGGCTGGTCGTTGAATGCAGAAAGCGATCAAGCAAACATGGAGCACTGTTTAGAGCCCGTGATGTGAAATGGATTCGTTCTCGCTCACCCGCAATACGCACGTTCTTATAACCACAGGACTTGCGGAGAGTGATGCTTTTGCCATATCTTTAACAGAGTGCGTCATACTGAAAATAGCAGGAGCTAATAGATGGTCTATGTTTCTTTCAGTTACATGTACCGTTGCGTTTTATTATTATTATTTTGTCTCAACCACTTCTACGTTTTCTGCTTACTTTGTTTATGTGACGAAGCGAGAAGGTTCATAATATTGGACGGCTTCTAACTAATTTAGGTGTAAGAATGCTAATCTACTAGCTTCTTAAGGTATGTATTTCTTTTCTGAATTATCCAGACTCCTTTAACGTCTTCGTACGATTTCAGAGAGACTATTTCGTTCGACGTGGAGATACCGTTACTCACCATCACAATGAATTAATCTCTGGTGCAGAAAATGTCGCGAGAGACATGCACAGCGTAATTTTATTGTAAACAGTACGCTGACAGTGAGCAAAATTTATAGTCCGTTCAGTTAACTGAGACGGCTCAAGGTCAGTCTCCTCTACCCCCACTCCGCTGCCCTTGTCCCTACATGAGAAGGGGAAAAGTTTCCACTCACAAATTTGCCCACCTGCCTGAACACAATGGTATTCTCGGAGGGGTAGCAAACGGGAGGGGGTAGTGAGGCGAGGAGTGGGGCAAAGGGAATATGACCTTGAGCCGCCAGTTGATTGTGAAGTGGGGACAAGTAAAACGATTCGAAGCTGGACAGCTTTCAGCGAGACGACAATTTCCGCTAACAAGCCGGTAGGGGAGTAATAAAGTGAAAAGTATTGCGGAAAAATATAAAAGTGGTGATACAAAGATTGGAAGAATAAAGAACATAAGAGAAAAAGGTCCTTCCTCATTCCTAGGGATGAAGCCAGTTGAGCTACGTTTGCGATGCGAGTGAAATGTAAGGTTCCTATCGGTCCTATTTATTTAATAAAATCGACCTCTCTCGGTGTTGGATTCTCTCTTTCCAGATTCTTGTCCTTTCGTTCGCCCGTAATTGAGAACAAATGGGGCGTGAAGAAGCAGGATTCTGGGGTAGGGCAGGGCAGCGAGCCTGGAGCCGGTGCTGGCTCTTAGCCAAAGTCGGCGATAGCATCTTCATACGGCAGCCGTCACCGCTAAACGCAGACCACACGGCCATGACAGCCGCAGTAGTACGAACTGAATAAGAAAATTCTATACTCACTTGCTCCACTGCGGAGAATGTCAAGCTATATTTAGAAAGATAATTAATGGTCACAATGAAACAAGAAACAATGCTAGATGGGCTTGCGAATGAGGGTAGCGAAAGAGGTTAAAAACCATCACTTACCAAAGCTGAAACAAGTTGCGGGACGACAGAAAAAAAACCAAAAAACACAAATACATAATAGTTTGAGTGATTCGTTAAGAATGAAACGCGCGGAGCTGTCATACCACATCGAGACTGTCACGTGCTTTTTGAACCCATATTTTGGTATGAAAATAGGTGGCGGTATTGTACAAACCGGTTTAGCTAGGATTATTGTTGAGTACCTAGAAAACGAGAATAAAACTTTTAGTCTAAATTATCTTTTAGATAAACTTAGTCCACAACCCGAAGGTTGGCTGGATCCTCCCGAAGGAGGCATACTAAGCCATTGTGTCAGAGGTAGGACGGCCATTTAATTTCCTCTGGGGAGTTTAATGTGAAATCTGAATCACGGAACATCCTGGCATAGCTCATATTTTCAAAAACAACTAAAAAAATGTATACTTCCGCCAGGACTTTTTAAGAATTGTGGTTGAGCATATGAGCTATGCTTCCCCTGAACATTTTCCGCATACAGTTACATGTTGATCAGTGTTTTTGCTTGATAGTACGTATCCTTTAAGAGTTTAAGATTAGTTTAAAACTAAACTTTTAAATTCTTTCTCAGGAAAATAACCCCCATTATAAATTTAGAGATAACCGAATTCGTGTGGTTTTAATGACCGCATGACAGAGTTACAAGGTGCCAAGCATTCCTCATCTGTAAATTCTGGAAATACATACTAACATGGAATCTGTACCATGAAGAGTTCATTGAGTAGTTCATTGACACAACGGAAGCTTTACCATAGGCGAAGATCAAGTTAAAAACCCATTAATTTCCAGGCCAATTCTGGATTCAAAACGGAAAAATTCAACTTTCCAGCAGAAGGGTACAGAAAAAAAATATCTGCAACCACGATGGTATAAAACAGAGGAAAGTGTTTATTCTGTGTTGTAACGAGCCGCGCTGTCGCCACGTTACAAGGTGCATTTTTATTATATATGTAATAATATAAGAGTAATTTACATAAATCTTGGGCGACCACGTGAATAGATTTTTGTTGTAATTTTATAAAGTACGCAAGATTCCAAGTGAGGACTGTAATGAAATGGTGAACTTATACAGTGTATCGTAGCAAAGCGAATATTAAAGAGTTATTGAGCTATGTAGGCTTGAAGCTAATCTTGGTCTTTCCGAGCCATGGCGACAGGACGTCGTGGATTTGGGATTTGCCAGACCACACACACTGCTCCCTGGGGATGGGTCACTCACCGAGCGGGAAAAGCCTGCCGTCCGAAACCCGAATGTTCTCTCTCCCCGGCGAACTTAGCCGAATATGTCCGACCTCTGTTGGATTCTTTGGCCAAATCACATATCGAGGATATCACGTGACATTAGGTGCCGACCTGAAGGTCCAATCAAAATGAGCGTATAACTCAAAATCCTGGGAATTTTTGTTGTATGTGAGCTTCGAGACTACAAATGGGCGGAGCAAGAAGTTTCCTCGTGGACCGAAGAGCGAGGAGCTGACATTCTAACTTCGATCACACCAGTCTGAGGTTGACTTGGAAAGTTGACTTCTTTCGCTAACCGCAGCTTGCCTTGCTGGAGCAAGGTTATCACCGCAACACAGCCGGTAATGCGATGATGCGCATTGCCAGACCAGAGATGCCTATAGCCGACTTGTGAGATAATCTCACATATCGTGGGTCCGCTACACTCATCACAGACATCAGACGCAGAACTACAATGGTAATTGATTACGACCAAGCCATGTGATTGTGCATTCCGTGAAACAGAACCCGTAAGCGACTTTGAGAGGATAGGTCCATGTTCTCACTTTGTAATTGTAAAAACCCCTGAGCTAGCGGCATAATTTGCCAGAACTAGTTATTTTCGAATGATATATTGTTCATTCTGGCGCCCATGATTTTCTTTTTAACTGTAAAGTCACAGTATTATGATGCCTTTGTCTGAGGTAGTCATAACTTGTATTTTTCATTGTTTCCAATTGTCATTATTTCTTGCATTTTGATTCTGAGATATATTTAAAAGTAAATATAATTGTTTGCTTGCTCATGACGGCTAATTGTAACTCTGAGCGTTGCTTTTATGACTTTGCCAATTTGTGTTAATGTTAACGGTAAATTCGCTCGGACTTGTAATCGCCAGTGATAAGAAAATAAATGTCATATTGTGACAATTTTCCTGAATTCCAACTAACTTCGAGATTCTTGCAAAAGTAATAAATTCCCACTCCTTCATAAATAAAATAAAAATAAAATCCACAATTATTAATCATAAAGGTATGAAAGATAATTGTAATGTGGTTTGCCCACCAAGGTACCCACCACATAATGTCGCCCAACGCTGGTGCCAGATGAGACATTACTTCTTAATGTCTGCGAATTGGTGGCACTAATTCAAATTATAAGTTTGAGCCCAAATTCGGAAAGTTTCATGGAATGTTGCACATGGTTTTTGGCTGTTTTATCATTCTTGTAGTCAATAGATATTCATACAAGATTTTATTTTGATGTTTCACTTATATTTTAATGCATAAAGTTCATTTTGGTCCAATGCATAAAATTTATTTTGTTTCAACGCATTAAAAGGAAGTTCATTTGTGCACTTCAATTGAGATGCAATACACTTTGTATTGTAACAATTTTGTGATCATTTTTCAAATTTTTAAATGAGTAACGTCAGTGTTGATTTCTTAATGCATGGTAGCTTGTAAGAAAATTAAAGACACGCATGTCTTGCCCATGTGTTTGAAAGTAAGTCTGCTTTCATGGTGTTGTGTTGCATGATTCATCGTTGCTTTTCTCTCGCTGTATTTTGGAGGGGTATATGTATTTGTGTATTGAAATTCGCGGTATTTTTGTTGCTAGTGAATTTAGATTTCGTCATTGCACAATTGCGGTGTAAATTCATTGTTTGTGTGTTCATATGAATCTACGATCTCGTACGATAAAAGATTTCGATATGGAAGATCAGTCTGATAGGCAAAAATCTCCCGAAATCATGAACGAGAATGCGGAATATTGGCTGCAGGGGAGGGGAACGTAAGTTCTGAAGTTCCGACTCACTCATATAGTTCGCAGTCTACTTTGTCGCCACAGGAAGATATGGAAAATTTTCCGTCACCTGTAGGTGAAATGACACAGAATACGCCCACACATTCAGAACAGACACAACAAATGGCCCAAATTCCTGTAGAGTCACCACCCCCATCATCACAAATGCTAAACATGTTGATGGCTGCAATAGAGCAATTGAGCCAGAAAAGTAGCCAGCAATTTCTGGAATCAAGGCAGCAATTTGATTCACAAAGGCAGCAATTTGATTCACATAGACAGGAATTAAACAAGCGTTTTGATTCACAAAAGGAGGAAAATAAGAGAAATTCAGATTTGCTTAGCCAATAATTTAATTCACAAAGGGAAGAATTTAAAAGAAATGCTGAGTTGCTTAAGCAGAGTGTTGATGCACGGTTTGATTCGCAAGATGCGATATTAACAAGTTTGGACGGAAAAATATCCACCTTCCGTTCTGTGATCACAAAAGAAATGTCCGAATTCAAATCTGAGATAGCTAAAGATGTTTCTAAGCTGGAAAGGGACACAGAAGAAGTAAAAACTACCTGTGCTTCTTTGCAAACGGCCAACAAACAATTATCCAAAAGACTTGACGCCGCCGACCTGTCCATTGAACAAATGCGAAACGAGAGCGGCCAAAACCTAGGACAAATTTCGGAATTTGTTCAAGAGGTCAAAGACCAAAGCGAACAAAACATCCGAAAACTTAGCTCAGAGATGACTGCCGTGGCAAGTTCGGTTGAGCTCGTTAAGACGGCACAAACCGAGTTGAAATTGTCACTGGACGAATTTCTGGAAGCCGAACGTAGTAATTTTAGTCCTCCACAAAATCCTCCGAATGCGGTATTACAGACTGCGAGTGAGTCGGTTGTTAAAGTTACCACTCAACTCTTAGTCAGTGAAATTGTCAGTTTGTACGCAAAAATATCTGAAATCAAGAAACACAATTTCAGTTGTCTTGGATCCACAGTTAAGTGCAAACTGTCAGTAAAGCATAAGACATTTGTAGGGCAGGAGAGGAAAGATGTACAGTACATGTCGTTCTTAAAAGCCAGACAAGCGTCGGCAAGTTTTTCAATCCTCGGAGAAATGCGAAATCAGTCTCAGAATTCAGAGCCTATCAACATCGCGTGGAGTTTTTCTGTCCGTAACTTTGTGTGGAACACTACACAATTTGTTCATTCCTTGCGGTCAGAAAAGACGCAATTGTCAGCTGGACCAGCTAGTAAGTACGGTCGGTCGACGGACACTATACCTGTTCCAGGAATGTCATTAGCTGTCGGGCACAAACCGCCGAACGTCTGTAACCTTGTAAACCCAAGGTTCTGCGTCCTTCGAAATCTTGCTGTTGAAAGCGGTAAAGACGAATATTCGCGACGCAGAATTATTTTCCAGAGGAAGATCCATGGACGTCTCAAATTCGTCTTGTAGGCATTGTTCAACAAGTTGTGTAGCATGCCAAATACAATGACGAAAAGGCTGACTATTAAATTGACCGATTTGAATCATAAAAAAAGGGGGAAATTAAATGTACAGTACACATTCTTTTAGGTTAGACGCCTTACCTAAATTAATCATGCTTGAAAAACGCCGATGCCAGTTCCGCTAGTCTAAACCGTCTGTTTTGCTGGAAAGATTAGATAAACGGAAAATCAAACGAAATTCAAGTTAGCGAATTTGCACTTACAGTTAAAGCTACCTAGGATATTTCCATATTCGGAATTTTTAATGCTTATTTCGCTATTCCGAACTTTATATTTTGTCCACGTGAAATATCAATAGTCACTTATGACTTTCACGCTGTTAATTGGACGTGATTTGATAAAATTCCTGAAATATTAAATGTTTTCCTGAGCCAGATAAATTGATACGCACTCGCGGAAAATGAAGCGCCATTAGCAAGCAGAATTTCTTGTCTTCGCAATCACAGTGAATCTGACAGCGATACAAATATTGTGATATGCTTTCTAAGATGTATTTTGTGACATAAACGAAAAGGTTTTCAACATTTTGTGATGCATGAGTTCGATGTAACGTTTTACCTTAGGTAGTTGCATTATATCTCTTCTGAGCAGAAGTGTACAGCGAGCGTAATATCGCTTTGTCTGTGTTGATCGAAGATCGCAATGTTATCTGATCAACGTATTTTACTTCTTTGTTTTGTGTATCTATCAAGGGTAGCGATAGTGCCATAGATAATTCCCTATAGAACACGAAACCTTGCCAGAAAGATTTGTTTAAATTGTGTTGGTCATCACAGAAATTAGGAATCTTAAGTTGAACGATTACAGATATACAGGAGAGTTTTCGCAATACCTTGCTGTTATTTTGCTGACGATAGCGCGTGGTCAAAGTGCAATAAGTTAAAGGCGACTGCATTTATAAAGGCTAAAGGGAAAAACTTTATTTACGGGATATATTCAATAATTCAGCTAACTTTGCAAGTTAAGGTAATTATATTTGATGCTAACTTCAATTGAAAAGGAATTTTGTATATGATAAATGCACAGATGGTGAAGACGTGAACAATAAGATTATTGGTGATATCGACGTTTTTCCTGCTATATTTCTGGCCTTATTCGGTTGCCAGAGTGACAAAGTAACGGTTTCGAAAGAGTGGGGAAACAGCTACCATCGAACAGCTGAGGTCATTAGCGCAGCTAGGCAGCTGAACTCAACCGGCAGGTTCCTAGAATTCGCAGGTAGCGAATACCCCAGGATGAATGAGAAGGGAAACAAGTCGTTCCACGCCTCGTTCTAGCGGTATTTCGCGTACCCTTACTGTAAATTGTATAGTATTCCGTAAATTAGATTAAAACTATTGTTGGACAGTACACATTTAGCTCAGAATTGTGTGTACTCACCGAAAATAATTGCAATGTTTATATTTTTGCTTTATATAGATTTGTAGTGTTCTGCTAGCGTGAAATCTCAAAATTGCTTTGTATTGGCAAAAGGAACACCTGAGATCGGACCTTTCTATGCACAAAGCTTATAACCTTTTTCATACAAGCTAAAGAAGCATAAGTGTATAAAAGGAAAATATTCGCTAACTGGGATGGATTTTCGGCTTAAAACGTGGAGTAAACGATATGTTAAAACGGTTATAATAACTCCTAAATAAAGAGAAATATTATATTCTATGAATGTCAAGATAATCTCGAGTCATCAATAGACCCGTTGTGAAGGAATCGTAATGTTACTGAGGAATGATAGTTACGCTATTCATTATCCTTTCATTTATGTGCGGAGTGGTTATGTGCAGGGTTCGCTTGTATGCAAAGATGCTACAACGACTTTGGTTGACGATGAAAGTTCACGTCAAACCGCATAATGTGTATAATGTCTCATATGGGAATGGTAAATTTTATAGAAATTCCATTACATATACCCATGAGCAAATACAGGTACCTTTCGCCATGAAATTCGCAATCACTTCACAGATGGTATATTACAAGTTAGAGATGTCGACCAATGAAAGACTAATTAGGAGACCACCTAACATTCAACGAGTAAGGTTCATAATTTACGTAACAAACGAAAGCATGTACTTACATCGTTCATTCCACACCACGTTGAATTATAAGTAAATGCCGCGTCATTAAAATCTAAGATTACAGTTAATGATATGTGACCATGAACACGAACACATCTTCTCTCTGAAATGCTTATTGAATTAACCGTCGGTCATGACGAAAATCACGTCACCGAATCCGACTAAACTATTCCGTTGTTTTGAGATTAAAACCGCGCAATGTAATGAGATATTTTACGCTCACCTCTAGCATCTTTATGGATGTTTGTTGAAGGCAGAATTATTTTATGCACATGAGTAAAACATCACGCTAAATTGTAAATACAATGTATAGTTCAACCACTTTCTGCATAAGTGTTCTGACAATGTTTTGTTTTATTGATGTGTTTCATTTTATTAATTTAATGATAAGATTTGATACAAGATATTTTCAAGATTATTATTATTTAAACATGTATGTAAATAATTTCTTTTCATGTATATTTTAGTATTGTGTTTAATATAACTTTGTATTTGGGAAGGCTACCTGAATTCACGTGCTTCTGTTTGTAAAGAATTGTAAGACGGCCAAAAGGACATATGATCCCGTTATATATTCACCTTACAAGGCAGGAATACCGATGGTTATTGGAATCACATTTAAAATTAATGTAATTATAAAAATGCTTAAGTTTTTGTTGAGTCACAATGGAGATAGAATTAGGTAGTTAAAAATAAAATTATTGTACCATAATTTCATTTTTCACCAACGGCCGGCCATATTGTAACGAGCCGCGCTGTCGCCACGTTACAAGGTGCATTTTTATTATATATGTAATAATATAAGAGTAATTTACATAAATCTTGGGCGACCACGTGAATAGATTTTTGTTGTAATTTTATAAAGTACGCAAGATTCCAAGTGAGGACTGTAATGAAATGGTGAACTTATACAGTGTATCGTAGCAAAGCGAATATTAAAGAGTTATTGAGCTATGTAGGCTTGAAGCTAATCTTGGTCTTTCCGAGCCATGGCGACAGGACGTCGTGGATTTGGGATTTGCCAGACCACACACACTGCTCCCTGGGGATGGGTCACTCACCGAGCGGGAAAAGCCTGCCGTCCGAAACCCGAATGTTCTCTCTCCCCGGCGAACTTAGCCGAATATGTCCGACCTCTGTTGGATTCTTTGGCCAAATCACATATCGAGGATATCACGTGACATTAGGTGCCGACCTGAAGGTCCAATCAAAATGAGCGTATAACTCAAAATCCTGGGAATTTTTGTTGTATGTGAGCTCGAGACTACAAATGGGCGGAGCAAGAAGTTTCCTCGTGGACCGAAGAGCGAGGAGCTGGACATTCTAACTTCGATCACACCAGTCTGAGGTTGACTTGGAAAGTTGACTTCTTTCGCTAACCGCAGCTTGCCTTGCTGGAGCAAGGTTATCACCGCAACACAGCCGGTAATGCGATGATGCGCATTGCCAGACCAGAGATGCCTATAGCCGACTTGTGAGATAATCTCACATATCGTGGGTCCGCTACACTCATCACAGACATCAGACGCAGAACTACAATGGTAATTGATTACGACCAAGCCATGTGATTGTGCATTCCGTGAAACAGAACCCGTAAGCGACTTTGAGAGGATAGGTCCATGTTCTCACTTTGTAATTGTAAAAACCCCTGAGCTAGCGGCATAATTTGCCAGAACTAGTTATTTTCGAATGATATATTGTTCATTCTGGCGCCCATGATTTTCTTTTTAACTGTAAAGTCACAGTATTATGATGCCTTTGTCTGAGGTAGTCATAACTTGTATTTTTCATTGTTTCCAATTGTCATTATTTCTTGCATTTTGATTCTGAAATATATTTAAAAGTAAATATAATTGTTTGCTTGCTCATGACGGCTAATTGTAACTCTGAGCGTTGCTTTTATGACTTTGCCAATTTGTGTTAATGTTAACGGTAAATTCGCTCGGACTTGTAATCGCCAGTGATAAGAAATAAATGTCATATTGTGACAATTTTCCTGAATTCCAACTAACTTCGAGATTCTTGCAAAAGTAATAAATTCCCACTCCTTCATAAATAAAATAAAAATCAAAATCCACAATTATTAATCATAAAGGTATGAAAGATAATTGTAATGTGGTTTGCCCACCAAGGTACCCACCACAGTGTGTTCTGAATGATTGCTGTGACAGTAGTACACTTTTAAATTATTAAAGTTCTGCCTGGAGCTCACGCCAATGAAGGTTAATTGAAACAACCGGAAAATGTCAACGAATGAACGCTCTAGGCACCTCAGGTAGAGTCAAAGAGAGAAAAAGAAATTACAATTTAAATTTGTGTGAATTAAAGCTGACCGTACGCATAAAAGTGGACGACTGTGCTGAAATACTACCTTCACCAATGTTCGTGCGATCCAACACGGTAAACAATACGACAGAATTAAGATGTACTGGAGTCAAAATTATTTCTTTCTCAAGACACAGCCAAGGAATCGAATGAAGAGCTAAGGAGACAAGCTCATGCTGCACTGACACACATCTCAGCGGAAATAAATTCCATACTTAAAAAAAGTATTTTTAGCCGAAGACTTGGGGCCAAATTTTGACACGCCACATTTTAAGAGGATATTCTTTCGTAGCCTCATAATAAACGAAAACATACAACATTGCATAAAATTTTTAGTCTTTTATATAATATTGTGAAATATTGTAATAACCTGAAAAGAATTAATATAAATCTACAGGTGATGGATAAGACGTACGGTCTATCTGAAACAGAGAATAAAGAAATTCCAGTTGAGAATATATATTTCTGTACAAAAAAAAGAGAGACAACAAAGGACATTCTTAAAGTAGTAGTTAACTAAATTTAATCGAGGGGGAATCAGTAATGAAGATGATGTACGGATGCTTAGGCTAATTGAGACAATAAATGTAGAAAATGTGGACAGGGTACATCGATTTGTGATGACAGATAGAAAATGTCAAGTTCGGCATAAGGAGGAGATATCGGGATTTATAACAACAACAGATCACATTTTATCAGAATACTTGGAGATGACACAGGTTTCCACCGGTCGGTTGCCAAAACTGGTGAAAGCAGAACAAAAGGCGGTGAGGAGGCAAGTATCTGCGGAAAATCTAGCCCTTTTGAAGCCAACCCAGTAGATTTTCCTGAACGATTTGTGACTATGGATGATACTTCGGCCCATCAGTTTACTCCCGAATAAAATAATATAAAAAGTCAATCCTGTTCAACGTTTCTTCTTGAAACGAATGTCATGGCTAATACTCGTAAGAGGAAGTGGTGGTGTCGGTATTTTGGGATTCTGAATGTGCTGACTCTAGAAGTACTAAAAATGGTGAAACCAACGTGTTGTACTAACCTTGTGAAGCAAACTAGAGCAGATGTCAAGAAAAAGAGACCAAGCCTGTTGTCAAAAAGTGCTGTTTCATCAAGGCAATGCCCCCGCCTGGCCCGTGGGCTCAGCTAATCACCACCCAGACAGCAAGACTTGGATTATCCATGGTTTCTCAAAGTCACTTCAGGTGGATGTTTCCTTGAAAAGGCAATGGATAAATTTCTCTCCGTTCCTTGTCCCCAATCATCCCTCCTCCGTCCTCCCCCCACCTGTAATAACCTTCATTTTTTTGTGACTTTACGCATTGTCGACGTCGAAGACACTGATGTTAACGAGGTACAAAAACCTATGAAAAAAAAAGAAGATAATGACTCCAGTTACAATATTTCGTCGGTACGGCTGCAGTTAAAAAATGTGGGTTTCAGTTGGTATCATAAATCCTTCTTCACTCGATCTGAAGCCCTCAGACTTCCAGTAAGTACCAAACCTCAACATGTTTTTGTGGGGCACACATTTCAATACAAATCACTATGAGATTCGTCATACTCGTATCTTATAATCTGAAGTCTTTAGCTGTTTGTAACTAGTGTAACAAATTATTAAACAGGAACGTGACACTGATAAAATCGAAGCTATGTAGCTGACATGGGAAGCAAAAAGAAAAAAGAAAAAAACCTATCAAAACGAAGTACTCTAATTAACTAAGAAGATGAAATCTAACAGCCAAATATACAGATGATAAATTATTTTAAAATTAGAAACGATCGAGAAAACAAATGAAAACCTTTGTGTAAAAGAGGAGTAATTAGATTTAATTCTAATTTCTGCAATTTATTCCCAGTAACTATGTACTTTATTCGAAGGATTGTATGCATAATTTGATGTACCAGATGAATTCTAGGACGAGCTGCAACAAATCCAGAACATGAACACACATTAGATCTAAGAAATATTTACTAGCAGTAAGTCTCAAAGGTAATCTTAATTACAACGAAAAAGGGTTAACTTAGGGTTAGCGGTAAAATAAAATTGCTATAGACAGATGAAAGCTCAGAGTGGTTTCCATTTCTTTACTCATTCTTAAATGTAACATTAAAAATGGCGGTACAGGTTGTTGTAATCAAATTGAGATATCAGTCAACGAGGAAATAAATAATATTACAGAACACCGATATGTTCTGGAAACGCTAATCAACGTTTAAACCAGAAAAAGGATAGCACAGTTTTCAAGTTAAAAGCTAAATATGACATTTTAATACTTTACCATGCCGATTTGGTTAGAACAAACAAGATCATTCTACTATTTAACAGTTTCATGCGACTAAATTTTTTGAATTTATCAAATAGCTCATTTTTTAAAACAAGTAACCTCTGACGAATTCATCTACACAGCATATTCATGAAATTAAATCAGGGAAGCATCTTAGTTGTAGTATTAGATTATACTAAACAGACAAGAAGATTAATAACACATTAGTGGACAGGAAATATAAAAACTGACATCACTTTAAAAAAGAAAACAACAAAAGTGAAGACGTAGGAAGAACACACACAAATATTTTTGGAAGCAAAGAGAAACGGTTAAAGACAGCGGAAACGCAGGTGCGCAGTCATAGATTAACGTGATGTAATAAATGGCCCCTGAGAGAATAATTACTGTTCAAGAAATTAGCCACAAACTAGGCCCAGGTATAAGTACATTATTGTAAAGACCAGCGGCTGCGGCAGAATTAATACTGTGTAATTTATGCGTAGTAGGTATCGATGTGAGTGTATCGAGAATCGATATTCCCTCTAAACAAGTGGAGTGGGGAGGCTCTTGAGCTCGACCCAGACCCAGACAAAGCATCGCCTCCGAGCTCTGAACGCGAGATGGTTGACAGCAAACACGCGCTTAAAGGGGCGCTCACTAACTCAGCCCCACGCTCCGCTTATCCGCATTCCAACAATTCATCATTTCACGTCGGTCGCTCTAAACAATTTAGAAAAGATAAAAAAATCGCCGAACGTTACTTCCGGTGAACAACCCATCTTCTTAGGTTTCCTACGAAATTTGATCGAAGTATGTGAATAAAATTCTAACAACAATATTTTGGCGATAATATGGGAGGTATTATACATGGAATCAGATCGATTGAACGTACGGAGAACATCTCGGACTTGGTCGCAGACGGCAATGCTACCTAAAAGTTACGAAAAATTCACTTTCGAAAGATAAACATAAATTTTCCGAAATATTTCGTAAATTTATTTGCATTTAAGTTTTCACAGCTATGGTCGAGGCCGACAAATTTTCGGGTAGGTAAATTATGTCTAAAAACGAAATCGGACCACGAATTTTGAAGGCATGCACCTTGACCACTGAGCTACCAGATCACTCTTAATTTCAAATAACACTTCAAAATATCCACTGACCTACACACCAACAATTCTCAATATCACTCAACATCAGTTCGCACTGGTCCATAGTCGATTACGTCATCAGCTATTTCATTCAATGATCTGGCCCATTATACTAATGATCACAGAAAGAACTCATGACTTTATCATCATCCTCTATCAAGATCTGACACTATTTCTCCTCCCTCTCTCCGTACGCAACCCTTCTGTAATTGAGGTCAAATCGAGTTTCGTTCTTCCCTGAATCTAACCATCTTGTTTTGGATGTTCCTTTTGCCCTCTTTCCTTCGATCCTAGCTTCGACTGTCGATCTTGGCAATCTCACAACGCATGACTCATTGAAGAAATATTGATCTATGCAGCCGCATTGTCACAGAGGCCTATTACTGGTTGCTATATTGAGATGCAAGACCAATCTGAAGGGTTAAAATCCATTGTAATGTCTAGTTTAATACAGTTAGAAATTGGATAGTGAAATGGAACGGGAAAGGCCGTCGCACAGATTGTGTTGTAGCGGAGCGTGTTTGTGAAATTCCTTGGGGGAGCTAACAAAGGGGGATTAGCGACATCTCGAGACTGAATCAATTAATCTTGATCTGCTTACCTTTAATTAACCAATTAAAATAACGAGAAAGTGTGTCATTACACCGTCAAACGCAACTTGAGATCTTGTTAGGAAGACCGCTGGTGAATCATGGAGATCTCCGATCCACGATTCAGAGAGCGTTGAAACGCTACCTACAAATTGTTGTTGTTGTTGTTGTTGTTGTTGTTGGGGCTTTAGGGCGCGTCAACGTCGGGGTTATTAGCGTCATAACAAATGCCTGGTGTGACAATGTGCCATAAAATTCGATTACCGTCCGTATAGCCGACTGTAAAAGGGTCGGCCACACAGGTAGCACGCTAAAGTAAAGTAGACTAAAATATATTCTGCATGACCGACTGTAAAGAGGTCGGTCACACAGACTGAAACAATGGCTGTAAGATGGCCTTAAACTATTAAAAAGCACAAACATTAACTAGTTGGCTGTAAAAGGGCCAACCAGATTAAAAGGATAAACTAACTGGCTGGCTGTAGAAGGGCCAGCCAGGTATAGAATGTCAAACATAAAAACGTACACATATATTCATATAAAATAAGGTTGGTTCTTGAATTGATGGCCGTAGAGGGCCACGAGTTCAATCTAAAAACTAGGCCGATCTGTACAATATTTTTTGGACAAGATCGGCCATGCTACAAAATTTTAAAACCTTGGCCACATTGTCACTATCATTGTTTAAAATAAGGGACAGATCGTTGGCTAAGCCAACGTCTGCCCGTAAGTCTAAAAATAAAATACAATCAGATAAAATATGGCGCACCGTCATAGGTACGCCACTCCCGGCGGAGTAGAAAGCTATGCGTCGGAGGACAGTGCCCTATACGGAGGCGAGTAAGGAGAATCTCATCCCTTCTCGCCCGTTGGAAGGAGCTGCTCCACGGCTGAACTGTCTGTTTGACGTGCCGGAGCTTATTATGGTCGACTTCCAGCCACTGCCTCTGCCATACATCAAAAACGTTTGTTTTTACCGCCGAGGCAAGGTCTGACTTCGGGACCGGAGCGAAGTCGATTCGGACCTTGTTGCAGGCTAACCTGGCAGTTTCATCGGCTGCCTCGTTCCCCCTGATTCCAACATGCCAGGTACCCAGCAGAATAGAACCTCCCTTCCGCGAGACTGCATGGAAAGGAGCGCGTCCTGGATGTCCTGGACTAGACGGTCTGCTGGGTACATATTTCCTAAAGCCTGAATACAGCTAAGGGAATCACAGCATATTATGAACCTCTTATCGCGGGTTAATTTAATATGCTGGAGCGACTTTAAAACAGCGTAACACTCGGCGGTGTAAACGCTGAATCTTCCATCCAGTTTGTATGTGTGAGTCGCTCGAGGGAACACAACAGAGCATCCTACTCCATTAGCCTGCTTATACCCATCCGTGATTACTCCAACCCTGGTGGTAAAAAGAAGGTAACTCGAACTCAGATTCTTCTAAAACGGCCCTTGTACGGAAGCTGAACGGTTTAGTCGCTCTGTAGCGATTGATATACAGCCGTTCGAAATCCGGACGCATAACCACATCATGCACGGGACTGCCAGGTGTTATGGCAATGTGCAAGTAGTGTCGCACCATGAGGAAACGCCGGCGGAAGGTAAGCGGCGGCTCGCCAGAGTCAGCGCAAGTGCGGTAGGCACCCGTGGCGAGCCGAATTCCTGCATGGTGGACACTATCCAGCATCCGAAGATAACTATCCCGTGCTGAGCTGTAAACGATGCAGCCGTATTCCAGTCGCGACCGTACAAAGGCTCCATAGAATTGTAGCAGACTGGAGTGGTCAGCGCCCCACGACCTGCCACAAAGACATTTTAAAACGTTTAAGGCTTTTAAGGCTCTCGCTTTCACTTCCTTAAGATGCGGAAGACAAGTTAGCCTACTGTCTAAAATAAGGCCCAGAAACCGGACGGTATCAATAAAATTTAAAACAGTGTTCCTCAAGGTTAGGTGGGGTTCGGCTAAAAGATTTCTGCTACGAGTAAAAAGTACACACCGGGTTTTCTCCGCAGGATGGTGGTTTGGTCTAAAATGTGTCTCCTGTAAACAGAGACACAATGCTTTAGACTGTGCTAAGAGTTCTAATTCTTCTTTGTGAGCCATAAACCCATTTATATTCCACTGTAGTATGGGAGCAGTCCTACCGATTAAGCCTCACCCACCCTGGTTCGGGTGGTTCTTCGCTCGTTGCCTGGTGAGGAATGGGACAGGGTTCTTCCACCATCATTTCAGAATCTTCAGGGTCCGAAGATTCAGCGGGCTTCTCAGAATCTGTGACGGCCTCAAGGTCTTGTGCCTTCTTCCGCCTACTCCTCTGTTCCTTTTTCTCCCTACCACTAGGTACCCTGGGAGGCGACGTGGAGGGAGACTTCACAAATTTGGTAGGGTCCGTATTTTTTAATTTCGGACCTCTGACCTTTTGTGCTATCTGAATTACAGTTTGTGTTACTGTTTCAGGGAGTTGTTTCGGAGATTCTGAAGTTATTGCTGATGGTGGTTTCGAACCTGCTGCTGCGATAGTCGAGGTCGTAAGTGTGTTACTACTAACATCAGTGGGCTTAGCTGTTATCGCCACCGATGTGTTTGCACCACAATGGCACTGACATGAACACGTGGTACTTGTGCCCACATCAGCAGTGGGTGTCTGTAGCAACACTAATCTAACTGACGGGAGTTTTAACTAGTTGAGCAAAGCTGTTGGTAAATATGGGCGGGGCCATAGCCTTATAGCGCTTTTTGGCCTCGTTGTAGGGAATACGCTGCGTGGTTTTTAACTCCTGTATCTTGCGCTCCTCAAGATACATCCGACACTCTTTGCTCCAGGCGGGGTGCGACCCGGAGGAGTTGATGCACACCTGCGGCAGGGTGCACTCGCTACCCGGCTCGTGTGCACCCCTGCCACACTTACCGCAGGTGGGGTTGCCTTTGCAATACGCCGTCATATGTCCGAACCTCTGGCACTGGAAACAGCGCATTGGGTCCGGAACATACGGGCGTACCTTCAGGTTGATAAAGCCCGCTTTAATATCCTTAAGCAACGTAGGAGTGTCCGACGTCAGTACGAAGGTGGAAGTTTTTTGAAGACTGCCGTTTACCCTTCTTGAGATTTGACGCACCTCGACTACTTTCTCTGGTTCCCACTCCTTAACGAGTTCCTCGGTATCCAAGTCCATAATGTCCCTGCTTGTTACGACTCCTTTGCTTCTGTTTAAGGACTTGTGGAGTTCGCATTTGACCGCGAACTCCCAGAGCTTCTCACAGTTGAGGAGAAGGGAAGCCTGCCTGCTGGAAGATGTTTCTAACAACAGCGTCCCATTCCTCAATTTCTTCACTGTTTTCAAGGTACCTAAACGGCCCTCTAAGCCTTTTGATATGTAGAATGGGGACACCTTTTCAAAGGTACCCCCTATTCTGGACATAATTATGAAAGAGTTCTCAATCTGAACCACTTCCCTGTTACTGTCTTGCTTTTCGGCCGAAGGGCTTAGTAGCCTGGCTCTTTTTTCCCTGTATGGGTGTTAGAACACCTTTGTGGTCCATCCGAGCCACAAGGTTTTTTTTTGAGAGTTTTAGATCTAATTTTGTTCCCACGAGTAACGGAGGCAACACACAGGGGGCCTTACCTCCACAGCCCCCCGGCTAGTACAACAGGGGTACGCAGGTGCCCCTGAGGTTGCACGCTAGCGAGTGATCATCCTCTCACCCATGCACCTCCTCGGCTCGTGTCTGACCTTTAGGTTGAGGGTTTTTTTTATAGTTATTTGTACCGTCCTCGCGATCCGGGCGATTAAGCCAAGATCCCCGTTCTCCCAGGCACACAACGTTCCACCGCCACGCCCTATGGTGGTCGTTGAAGCATGGTAGGAGTTAACGGTGTTGGAAACTTGCGGCGCTCACAAGTTTCCAGCTCAGGCACCGCGGGTTCGCCAAACCGTAGATTACTAAGCTGGTTATTAAGCTTTTAAAAATGAAATGACTCATCCAGTTACTAAAAAACATTCTGCCCAAAATATGCTTTTTCTCTCAGCTGTCTGCTGTAGATCATAGCTGTGGATACCGATTATTCTAAGTCGTATGAGAAAATTATGTCTCGAAACATTATAGGGAGTTATTTTCACAAAATGATTGCGACATTTCAAGATAGGTATTTTTCCGCTAGCATCTGCAAGTATTGTTGAGGGTGAAAAGTTTTTGGAAAATGCAGTATAGAAATTTCCATAGTAAACAGCTCTCAAACTAATCCTATATCTTAGGTCTAAGTTATTCCGCGATTTGCTGCACCAAAAATATTACAATGGCTTTCAAAATTTGATAGTGTGAATTGGATCTAGAAGGTATGCATCAACTGATACCTATAAAATCTGCTAACGTCAGTCTTCCCTTGTGCAGAGAGAGCACTTGCATAAACCTCAAGGGGAGGCGTGAAACTAGCGCCCCGGAGTAGATAACTAGAGCCATTGTTCCTCATGTAGGGTGCCCATCAACGACAGCAAACAATGTGCCTCAGAATATCTTCTTGTCCACGTCGAATACTCTAGATGTTCAACCTTGTTGTAACCAACCCCAATTTCTGTCAACAGCTGACATGTTTCTTCTCCGCAAGTACAAATCTATAAGACATCTGTTTTTTTAATTCGAGATCTTCTGAAACATAATAAACCAAACAACCACGCACCAAGCCATGGTCTGGGAGATCCACAGACTGCAAACAAAACGGAGATTTTCTATGTTTCAACTGGCCATGCAAACCACCTTAGCTATGGCCTCCCGTTGTACGGGGAACCACAGTTTTACGTGGAACCCGAACCTGGGATGCGTTTTAGCAACATCATATACACAAAGCAAGTTATATCTGAGGAGAACTGTAGATTTAGGATCTCACACAATACCAACAGAAACCTATGCTTGAAGCAAAGCCCATTCGATACACAGTTGCACACCTTACCACTCAGTAATGCATAAAAAAGGAAGATAAATAATGGGTGGTTTAAGCAAAATCGCACTGGATTTACCAGACTAAGCACTGGCTATTTCATTTGACAAAATTTTGTAGAATAACTACCAACAAACGACATTTATTCCTCACCAGATTCCCCAGTAACTAAGTATCTATCAGATCCATAATTCAGAATGGGAGAATACTGACATTCCTTTGGAAAGCTCTGTTACCGAACAACCAACTGTTCCAAGTCCTAAAATACAGAGAAACAGTACGATGACCTCTTTCTTATGCAATTAACATTTCCCGCATTCCACAGATTTCTTAAACATAGTCTCGGTTTACAACAAGCTAAGTCCCAATGAGACAAGGCCACAAAATATACTTTCGCAACTAAAAAAAAAGAGAGAGAGATTAATACTTCATGTCACCCTGACGCTCCACGTTGCTTGTGGCTCCAGAAAGTTCCGTGCTCGAATAGCAAAACGTACATTTCAAGCATTAGTGAGAAAATCTATCCCCACCTTACACACTGGAACAGTATTTTCTGTGCGGAAGTAACACAAAAATATACCTTCATCAGAGGAAATTTAGATGATACATTAAAATATATCAGGTTTATATTAAAGCTATAATAAAAACATTTTATTGAAAAATCTCGTAAATAGAGTTTACAATCTCGCGAAGGATTTGCATTTACAATAAGTTATTTTCCATAAATAAATTACAAGAAGTTTGGTACGGATTTTCTTTTGCAAATTTGAGAGACACAGTTTTTTACTTTACCATGGAAACCTGATCGTAGTACCCTAGCAGAGTGTAGTATTTGAAGGGAACCAGTGAACCACCCTCACTCGCGCCAATCAAAGATCCCAGCCATTGTCTATCGGCATCACAGCCCGTGGGTCAAGGACAAAGGGCTCTTTAAGGACCAGGCCAATGACTGCAGAAAGTGTGAGTTACGGAAGTGTTCCAAGCCAGCGCACAGCGGTAGTGTTTGTTCACTGGCTTGCCGCCAGTCTGAGCTCCGGCCAAGGTCTCCACCCACAATGTACCTATTAGTCAGCTCAGAAACCAGTCGGACAGATAGCACTTGATAATCCTTTCCTGAGCTATGTTGTCGCTGTTGCAGGTACGACACTCGCGGGTATCTACGTCATTAACGCTACATTACACCACTAAACGACGAAGAAGTAGCAAGGATCATTACTAAAACTTTAACTTGCCTTTCTATAAATATTAATAATACACAGTGAATCAAAATCGGTATAAAACCGGCCAAGAGCGAGTGCAGCCTCACGCAATTAGGGATCTGTACTGAAATGGATGAACTAGATCAGACGGCAGTCTCTAGGGGGCAAAAGTTAACACGTGACATATTTTTCATATATTCATACTTCGCTCTGCAACTGTTACTTGTTCGCCTGGAGCTTAAAGCTGCCCGTTGCACTTCACGCTGCGTTCCCCAATCACTGCGCCTTGGGCGTCAATTAATTACGTGTGGTGTTGTGTTGTTTTTTCTTAAATTTGGACCCCCATTTCCATCTCCCCCCCTGTGAGAGTGACCTCGTAATTTAGAAGTTTTTTAAGCTCTACTGCTGTTTGAATGGCTGCAGTTCGAAACAAAAAGTTGACGTAAGAATTTTATGGAACCCCCCTCCCCCTATTTTGAGCTCACGTAATAAATGGAGGCTCCATAACCTAAAAGTTCATATCTACTCAAGTTTATTGTTTTAATAATTAGTAGACAGTACGCATCCCATCCATCAGGCTGCAATAATGTCACAACTAACAGAACTTTCAGTAAAATAATGTTATGTGGCAGTGACCACAAAATAAAAACTTCTGCCTTTCATATTTTTTTCCCTTATGGCTTAACAGATATATATAGTTGGAGGGAAAGCGTTAGTGCGATGTTGAAGGAGTTACGTTGGGTAGACCAGGAACACCGAAGGCGTTGCTCTAGACGACAAACTCACGACTAACATATTTCAGAATGACAGCAAACAAATAGTGCTACCAGCAACATTCATATCTAGGAATGACCGCAAAAATAAAATAAGAGAAATCAGGGTTAAAATCAATTTATTTTCCTGTATTCATTTTTTTAACGAGCTATTAGGGAACAGAATAGTAAGGATTTACCGGGCGAGTAAACTTAAAATTCGACAGAAGTAGCTTTCAATAAATTACTCTTGTCATCCTGATCAGGGTTTTCCAGGATCACTCCATGCGAATGCCGGGATGGTTCCTTACAATAGCCCATGGGCGCCTCCTGCCATATCCTTTTCAAATTATTACCCTTTCGGATAGGTGCAATGCACCCTCTGCCACAAATTTTTAGTGAATCGCGGAGTGGTAGTAGTAGTAGTAGTAGTAGTAGTAGTAGTAGTAGTAGTAATAATAATAATAACGCACTGTCGACATCGAGGTCATTATAGGCGGGGAAGGACTTGGGGGGGGGGGCAAGGAAAAGGAAGGAATTTGGCCATGGCCTCTTTAAAGGAACCATGTCGGCATACGCCTGGAGTGATTTTGGTACACCATGGAATATCCAAATCTGGATGGCTGGACGGGGATTTGAACCCGCGTTCTCCCAAATGCGAGGCTAGAGCGTTACCACTCACCTTCCACTCTCGCTTCTTTCTAACATCCCAGCTTGCAAGCCATATCAAATGCAAGTATTTTTAGTATTCGATGTTTAAATACAGGTGATATTGGAGACAAATTTAAAATTTACGGTATTAGCGTTCCTGAGATGGATCTCGTATTAAAAAAGGCTTGAAAGTAACAACTTCCAAGGCCACTCTTTATTTTCGGGTGAAAACTTTTTTTCTTTATTGTGTGTCGAAAACCAGTCATTAGCATCCTAACGAACAATTGGAACAGTAACGCAGCGAAAACAGAAATAAACTACTGCCTGTAGGACCGACTGTAAGGAATAAAGAAAGTAAAACAATAAAACGTCTGGCTGTAAAGTGGCAAAATTTTTTTTAAAAATCTAGATTTCGGTTTTCCATGGATTTCTTGAATCATCACAGGTGAATGCTGGGATGGTTTCTTCAAAAGGCCATGGTCTAATTTCTTCCCATTCCTGGTCCCCAATCCTCTTCCGTCTCTAATGACCTTGATGTCGATAAGACGTAAAGCATTCGGTAAAAAAAAGTGTTATAAAATCACCATTAATTGTTCCTAATTGATGAATCCAACAGTTCATTATCTGGATAATAACTTGGACTTCGGGCAGTATAGACTGACTATATCAATACGCATTGGCGTAAGACAGCTTCTAATTACAATTACGGACTTTCTGGACCTTTACCATAAAATTCATAAAATGATACGTTTTTGGTTCCCTTTTATTCGCGATATTCTAACAAAATGAACAAAAAATAGGTGTTCGATAATTCGATAGCGCACAGCCCTCAGTTATGGTATCGAGGCTTACCAACAGACATTGCATCAAATTCACCACCGAACTGTCAGACAACGATGCTCGAATTTTTCATCGTCACAAATCCTTAGTAAGACTATAGTACCACTTATTGATACTCATCGGGTTGAATTCCATTCCGATTTTCATACTAGCGTGGAATATACTGATCTTTGGAAAGTTCTGATATGAGCTTACTTTACAAGATAATAATTATAATTCTATGTGGTCGTAATGACCTGGTAACAGGGTTTCTATTGGCTGCACATTCCGCCCCTGTCGTAGCCGCCTTAACCTAATCCGGCAATCCTGCCGGGTACAGGGGACCTACAGTTTAACGTGGAATCCGAACCACGGAAGCGTTCTGGTGTACTTCACATTACACAGCAAGCTATGCCAGAGGTAAAAATTGGGTTAAGTGCTTACGAAAATCCCTGCCGAGACAGGGATTCGAACCGGGGACCTTTCGATCTCCAGTCAGACGCCTTAACCACTAAGCCACCAGACCGCTCACTTTACAAGAGAAATTACTAGACGGAAAATAGATAAATTCAAATATTCATTACATTTTTAAACATTAGCAAATATGAGAGACGTTAATTTGTTAATTAATTATTATTTTTTATACAGGATGTAGTACATAACAATTTTCAATGTAGTTGCCCTCCTTTTCAGTTCACTATTCTTCTCATTTCTTAAATTTTAAGATCAACTAGAATATACTATTCCGAATGAAAGACTCCATACAACAACCACGTACGTAAGTTCTATGACAAAAAAATAGCACTATTAGTATTGCTGCTAATCATCTCACAGCATTAGTGAAGCGCGAAGAAACATTAGAAACTTAAAACTTGCTAATTTATAGGTTTCGACCAGAAGAAAGGGTTACGTAATATTGATATTCTCTTTTTAATAGGTTAATTATTGAAATTACATCACATAAAAAAGTCGTTACATTAACGAAAACAGAGTACGCTAAAGTGATCAATCGATCGATAATGCCCATACACTACTTTTTTTTGAAAATTACAACACCCTGAACGAATGCTTTGAATCACTCCAAAATCGGAGGATGAGTAGAACGGTGGAACCATAATATAAGTGTTTAATATCTTGAGTGTCCGGAAAGGTCAGTGCTACGCCATGCTCAGTCGGTGCGGAACAGTCAAACGAAGTTGAAACGTGCAAGTAAGTGCCAGTATGCGTTTTCGGTCCAATAGATTGGGGCTAGAGTACAGGCTCCACGTGCCTAAGGTCACCGGTTCGAGTTCGGCCGAGGGCATGGATGATTAAGGTTGTGTGTGTTAATGCCGTATCAGTCCTGTGGTGTCTATTTGTCGATACTTGGTAGCAACAGTCTACTGGGCTGTATGGCCTCAGTAACCGAATGCCATTGGAGAAATAATAAAAAAGGGAGCCCAATATGAGCAGTGAGTTGGATCGTGGCAGAATGATTGGTCTCCATGAAACGGATTAGTCGTATTGTGACATTGTGGCTCGCATTGGGCACTCTGGTACGACAGTGATGCTTGTGTGGAACCAGTGGATAGAAAAGGGGCCCACACAGCGACGAGTGTGTATTGGACCACACAATGTGACCACAGCACCATCTTGTCCACATGACCGTAACCGACAGGACAGCTTCACTCTCAGTGTTGATTCAACGTTGGAGCACTGCAGCGTGTGTGTCGACGGTTTTTACGCCGTCTACCGAGGGCTGGACTGGTGGCACGCATGCCATTGCGTCGGATTCCACTGGCTAGAAACCACGAATGCGTCAGACTGCAGTGGGCATGTAAACGAACGCCTTCACTGGTATGCTGAGTGGCAAAATGCAGTGTTTTCGGAAGAGTCCTGCTTCAACTTGTCCAATAGTGTTGGCCGCGTACATGTTATTTGCTACCGCAGTGAACGCAATAGGAGAGACTGCATTGTTGAGCGGAATAGCGTACAAACGCCAAGTGTGATGCTGTGGTAAGACAGTGGCTATAACATTTGATCTCGTCTCCTACGTTTTGAGGGCAAAATGAACAGTAACCGCTCCGTCACGAAGGTTTTAGAGCTCGAGGCACTGCCCCACATGCCTTATTTCAGCAGGACAACGCCCGGCGATGAATCTGCAAGACTTCTTCGAAGAACGACGGGTACCACTGCTTCCCTGCCCTGTATGCCCATCGAACATGTCTTGGAGATGGTCGGTTGGCAACTGGTTTGTTCTGGTCCTCCTCCAACCACTGTCCAGTAGCGTATTCAGCTCTCTTTGATTCTTTTTCACGGCGTTTTGATTCTCTGGTTGCAGTATCTGGCGGCTTCACTTCGTATTGAATTTTCACGGTAAAAGTGCACTGATTTGTTTATTGGCATGTTTCTAATCTGTGGAATAAATTTCATTGTAATCGCATGTCTGTCTCTGGGTGTCGCAATATTCAGAAACAGTAGGGTACTGTAATTATCAGGGATTTGGATACAGTTTTGTGTGTGGTTTCTTTTTAGTTAAAAGGCTGGTTATCATGTGGACTTACCAATCGCCATGTCACGGCTTCATTGAGACAGAAAAAAGTTCTATCATTATTGTATTTCAGAGTAATAGCAAATGTTGATTTTTTCTTGACGATTTATTGGAGATTGAGAATGTAGTTAATTCTCCACACGTTCGCCGCATCCATGAAAGCATCACTCCAGTTATAGGTAGTTCTAACTACCCTACCAACATTTCCTTGCCAAACTTTCACAAATTTATGACAGTTACACGTTTTCTTTTGCAGTAACGTGTTGTTCCATGTAGGGATATTCTCTAATATCTGCCACGCGTAAGACACTACACTGGTCGCTAAACGGCTGAAAAACTTTGGAACTTGTTTCCATGCAGCACCGCCAACATCGTTATAAGTGTTATGTTAATTTCTGAATTAATTTTCAAATTTAATTTTGAAACTTCCTTGTAAAACACCTAGAGAGAAGAACGTTACTAAAAAGATTAACAGACAAGAGTAAATTCATGAAACATTACAGAGGAACCAAATTTTTTTGAAATAAGACTGCACTTTTTAGCGAAATGATCTTAAGAAAACAGAAAATTGAGAATATTCCTTAATAGTGTACCGCATTTAGCTCTAGTCATACATAAATCTTCTGCAGTTGCAGATCTTGATAATTAATGGAAAAATGATACGAAATCGGGAAACCCAATTATACGTTTAATAAGGCTGGTTTTATTTCTAACATTTGACTGTTTATGACTCGGTAGTAAGGTTTCAGTCCCGGTTCCGACCTGGATATTTAGAGTACCTTAACATGCACCTGACATCTGGCAAAGCTTGCTCGGAATATTTTTAGTAGGCTTTGACATTTCTGTGAAAAGAAAGTCGCATTTATCGCATTGTATCATCAAGTTAATTGATCACGAAATGGCGGTCGATTCAGTTACTGTTAAGTGACCGAGCAGTCATTTAGAGTCTCACCGCAAATAATCCCATACGCGTTTTCCTTTCACTTCTGCACTTCCTACATCCAGTTTATACTTCGAATGAAAAACGTCATTAAGTACACTTATAAATATCCGTTTCGTTTTGGTGTTCTTTCTTTTATAGTCTCTCCCTACATCGAAGATATTAACAATTATTTGAACTAGAACGTTACCAGTCTTGCAAGATTTCACAAGTGATGAGAATATTAAATGCGTCCAAAGATCCAAAGAACTATTCATTTCGTCATGAACTGCCCGACTCCTAAGAGAATAAATCAAATGCTAACATGGCTGTTATGAGTGCACATAGTGAAACTAACACGGCCAATCAGCTTGAAATAGGCTTGGGATTATTTAACGCTAGTTTATGCAACAACAGAGCGTGATTGGTACGAGTGGGTTCCCACTTGTAATGATACCGCATGTTTGTGACATCCTTTGTTTACTTATTATCTCGATGAGTGAACAAGAGATTCATGTGTACATTGTATAACGCATAGTTATTAAATTTCTACTAAATGAAGGCGCTAAACCAGAAGAAATTTTTCACAAACATTGCGTGCACAGTTCGGCAATGATTAACCTTCGAAGGCTCAAGACTTCAAATCGCATAACTTCTTTTGTGAAGGCCGGAAAGTAGTTTTCAACCTCATCCACGTACGAGCATCACGCTGCAGAAAACTTTGCAAATTCAAAACCTAACTTAAGACAAGAAAATAGCACATCAGCCGGAGTAAGATACAGAAATGTTCAGGCAATCATTAGAAGGGAGACTTTCAAGGATGATGAATGCAAATCACAAGGATGTAAAGGAGCGTGCACAAACTACGTGGATCGGTCCAGGTGGGGGAGGGGTTGGCTGGAAGGCTACGCTGGGTTACGTGGGGGGAGGTTCCGAGCCAGGCCACGTAGCTTTCCATTCATAACATATTTTACACTTAAAATGAGGAACAGAACACACAACAGCATGTGGATATTTATTTCCCTCAGTTAATTATCTCCGTATGTAATCTACAATAGTCTGACACGAGAAAACAAAATGTCTTCTGGAATCAAAAGAGAAAAAAGTTACGTGCTACGTGAGGGGGGAAGGGGGGTAGAGGTAAAAGCCACGTAGGGCTACGTGGGGGGGAGGGAGGGGGGTTCACAGGAGGCCAAAATGGAGCTAAGTTTTTTATACACGCTCCCTAAGTGTCAAAATTTCTCAGAAGCTTAAGACTTTGCACACAATGAGCTACGTACACGTTCAATAAAACTGTCAGTGTGACAGGGTAAAACGTATAGACAACTGTGGTGCCTATCTATGTAAATAGTTTTACTTCGCTATATATTAATACAGCGAAGATTTTTTGTCGACTTCAGAAAAGTCACCCAAATAATATATTACGCACAAACGTAATAAATTAAAACGTATAATGTGAAATTCACTATAGCCTGTAAACAAATAAATTATATTGGAGCGGCAGAAGAAAAGGCTATTATTACATATTGATATAATTCGAACAACAGTACCTATCGTGGTGGGTGAACGGCAACGCTTCAGCCTCGCATTCTGGAGGACGCGGGTTCGAATCACCGTACGGCCATTCATATTTCAGTTTTCCGTGATTTCTCGAATCATTCCAGGCGAATGCCGGGACAGTTCTTTCTAAAGGCCAGGCCCGAATTTCTTCCCTTTCCTTGCCAACAGTCCATTCCCGTTTCTAATGACCTTTTTTTTTTAACTGCCTTACGTCTCTTTTTAAGATCGAGGTCTTTAGAGACGGGAAAGGATGGGGGCAATGAATGGGAAGGAAATCGGCCATGGCCTTTTGAAGGAAGCATCCCGGCATTTGCCTGGAGTGATTTGGGAAACCATGGAAAACCCAAATCTGGATGCCCGGACGGGGATTCGAACCGCCGTCCTCCCGAATGCGAGGCGAGAACGCTAACCGTTACACCGCCCCGCTTGGTTCTAATGACCTTAACGTCGGCGAGGCGTAAAGCCATAGAAAAAAAAAATCTAGCATTCATCGTTTATCATGTTTAACCGAACTTTCTTTCTAGGAATTAATTTTTTTTTTTTTTTTTGCAACAAACAATGAAAATACTACTAAGCAGAAGCCAGTTTTAACGTTTATTTATTAATTCAGCGTCACTGGAGAGAAAAACTTTGAATACGGCAAACTTTACCTTCAAATGTAGTCTACGACTTCCTCCAGAAAAACTTGTGGAACTAAATCGGCAGCATCTGGAACGGTGTATTCGCGTTTTTGCTGAGCCATGCAAATACGCAGAGCTGGGGTTGGATCGACTGCTTAGAGTATCAAGTGCACCGCGGCTGCAGGCAAATCGGATGTGCTGGCCGCCTGCGTTTACCACTACAGTCTAATTAGAACAAAGCACAGCCTCACATTCTCAACTTACCGCTGGTATCAGCTCTCTTACTTAATAACAAAGTACCCCTTCGAGGAGGGCATCTCGTAATTAATTTAACTGATATGTCCTCCACAAGAGTTTTAGTAGGCTCACTAAATCAACAACATTAACTGATTTGTTTATTCAGACCTAATAAAAATCATTAGTGATTTTGTTTTGGCGTGAAAATGTCTATTTGCTCGTTAAGTATAATGTGTTACAAAATACCGTCAGATTTTTTTTTTTTTTACTTTAATTGCTTTACGCCTCGTCGACGGCTAAGGTCATTAGAGGCAGGATGGGACTGGGGACAAGAAACTGGAAGGGATTCGCCATGGTCTTTTTGAAGGAAGCATCCCGGCATTCGCCTGGAGTGATTTGGGGAAACCATGGAAAACCCAAATCTGGATGCCCGGACGGGTATTCGAACCCGCGTCCTCCCGAATGCGAGGCCAGTACGTTAACCGTTCACCCAGCACGCTCGGTGTCGGATTTGAATCACCAATAACTATGAGACTAATAAAGAGTTAATAACAGGTGAGCCCACAACGGGTAGAACATGTCTGTATGAGTTCGTCGTGACGTCATCGGACTAGTGTCAGTGAATGTCGGCGATTGTTTCGAATTAGCGTTGTGTAAAGTTACAAATTAGTGCAGCGTAAAAACGCGTTCAGTTAGGACGTTGATTGAACTGTCGTTGTAAGGAGCTCGTGAAGCACTGCTAGGAGCAAATGTGAGATAAAAATATTCGTCGGAATATGAGTAAAGATCGATATCAAATTGAAAATTACAAAAAATAAAGATGTTGTCTCTTATGAGTAGTAGATATGATCGGAATTATAGAAAACGCAAATTAGAAGAAAGCTAGCGTTAAAAGGAAACCTAAAACAATCTAGGACCGAACAAATGCCAGAGATACGACAGCTGTTGTTGTTGTTGTTTTAGGGCGCGTCGACAGCGGGGTCATTAGCGCCCTAACAATTACCAGCTAAAACTGTGGCTTATGAAGGTTCTAAAATACTGTCTGCATGGTCGACTGTAAAGGGGTCGGCCATACAGACAGCAAATAAAATAGATCATAAAATAGGCGTGGCTTTAAAGAAGCCACTGGTACTTAACCTGACAAAAACTGGATGGCTGTAAAGGGGCCAAGAAGTTTTTAAAGGAGAATTAAAAACATTACAAGTCTCGCTAGCTGTATAGTGGCCAGCGAGACATGAATCATAACAATATAAAAAATAATAACAATGCTCATGAATGGGTGGCTGTAAAAAGGCCACCCATCCAGTTTATAACTAGGCCGATCTGCCTAAAACTTTAGGCGCTAGACCGGCCAACACACAAAATTTTAAAACATTCGCCACATTGCTGGTCTCATTGTTTAAAATGAGGGACAGATCGTTGGCCAATCCAACGTCTGCCCTCAAGTCTAAAAGTAATACACAGTCAATTAAAATGTGGCGCACCGTCAAAGGTACGCCACAAGCATCGCATTCCGGAGGGTCCTCTCGGCGCAGAAGAAAGCTATGAGTCAGAGGACAGTGCCCAATACGGAGGCGAGTTAGGAGGACCTCATCCCTCCTCGCCCGCTGGAAGGAGCTGCTCCACGGCTGAACGGTGGGTTTGATCAGCCGGAGCTTATTATGCTCTACTTCCAGCCACTGCCTCTGCCATGCTTCAAAAACAATTCTCTTCGCTACCGAGGCAAGGTCAGACTTTGGGACCGGATCAAAGTTGGTTTCGACCTTGTTGCAGGCTAACTTGGCAGCTACATCGGCTGCCTCATTCCCCCTGATTCCCACATGACCGGGTACCCAGCAGAATAAAACCTCCTTTCCACGTGATTGTAGGGAAAGGAGGGCGTCCTGGATGTCCTGGACTCGACGGTCTGCTGGGTACATGGCTGTTAACGCCTGAATACAGCTGAGGGAATCACAGCATATGATATACTTCATGTCGCGGCATACCTTCATATGCTGGAGCGACTTTAGCATGGCGTAGCACTCCGCAGTGTAAACGCTGCACCTGCTATCCAGCTTGTATGTATGAGTCGCTCGAGGGAACACAACGGAGCAACCCACTCCGTTAGCCTGCTTAGACCCATCCGTATACACCGGGGTAAAATCGCGATGGTGATTCAAAACATCCTTAAAAACACTTCGAAATACCCTGTCAGCGGTAAACAGTTTGTTGTACCGCGACAGGTCTAAAATCGTTCTGGGCCTCTTTAAAAGCCAGGGAGGAGATTTACTCCATCCCTGGTGATAAAAAGCGGGCAGTTGACATCCGTATTCTTCTAAAATGGCCTTTGTACGGTGGCTGAAAGGCTTGGTCGCTCTACAGCGATTAGCATAAAGCCGTTCGTTGCTCGGTTTCAGTACTACGTCGTGCACGGGACTGCCAGGAGTTGTGGCAATATGTACATAGTGTCGCACCATGAGGAGATGCCGCCGGATAGAAAGCGGCGGCTCGCCAGACTCAGCACAGATGCTGGGTATGGGGCTGGTGCGGTAAGCACCCGTGGCGAGCCGAATTCCTGCATGGTGGACACTATCCAGTATCCGTAGATAACTGTCCCGTGCCGATCCGTAAACGATGCAACCGTACTCCAGACGCGACCGTACAAAGGCTCTGTAAAACTGTAGCAGGCATGAGCGGTCAGCGCCCCACGACCTGCCACATAGACATTTTAAAATATTTAAGGCTTTTGAGGCTCTGGCTTTCACATCTTTGAGATGTGGTAGCCAGTTGAGCCTTGTGTCAAAAATGAGGCCCAGAAAACGAACAGTATCAGTAAAACGTAAAACGGTGTTCCTCAAGGTAAGGTGGGGCAGCGGTAAAAGAGTTCTACTACGAGTAAAAAGTACACACCGGGTTTTCTCAGCAGAGAAACGAAAACCGGTGTGCACTGACCATTCGTCCAGCCTGTTCAACGTGAGCTGCAACTGCCGCTCAGCGCTTCTCAGGCTGGACGATGCGATAAAAATTAAAAAATCATCTACGTACAAGGAGTACCGGATGGGACTCCTTATTACGTATGATATGCAGTTTATCGCAATAGCGAAAAGGGTCACGCTTAAAACTGATCCCTGAGGAACACCATTTTCTTGGATAAAAAGATCTGACACTTCACTACCGACTCGGTACCGGAAGCAACGTCCTGATAAAAATGATTTTAAAAAACGGGGCAGGTTTCCCCTAAAACCCCAGTCATGTAATTGTTTTAAAATAACATGCCGCCAGGTAGTATCGTAGGCCTTCTCAATATCGAAAAATATCCCCACCAGATATTGGCTGCGGATGAACGCATCCTGTATCGCCGCTTCCAGCAGGATCAGGTTGTCCAAGGTGGAACGGAACTTCCTGAATCCACACTGAAAGCGGCTCAGCAGATTACGGGATTCAAGACACCAGACGAGGCGGCGGTTAACCATCCTCTCCAGTGTCTTACCCACGCAGCTAGTCAAGGCAATACTACGATAACTACCTGGCAACAATTTGTCTTTGTCAGGTTTTAAAATTGGAATTAGTGTTGCTTCTTTCCACGAGTCGGGGAAGTGTCCTCCGGTCCATATGTCATTAAAAGTATCCAGAAGGTACTCCTTAGCATCTTTACTAAGATGCCTCAGCATCTGGTACTGGATCAGATCAGGCCCTGGAGCAGTGTCGTTAGCGCTATTCAACGCTGCCTCCAGTTCCCAATATGTAAATGGGCGGTTGTATGCCTCTGTATTCGACGAATCGAAGCACAGCGGGCGCCTCTCGGCAGCGACTCTTCGTCGCTGAAACCGAGGGTCAAAGTTAGCAGACGACGTGATGGCGGCGAAATTCTCCGCCATCAACTGCGCTATGCTTCGTTCGTCGGTAATTATACGTCCTTGATCCAGCAACCCAGATACTGGTGGGCGGGAGTACCTTCCGGATATACGGCGGATAGACTCCCATACTTTCGACGAAGGTGTGGAACGATTTATGGTGCTCACAAAGGTCTGCCATGACCTTCTCTTGCTCTCCTTAATAACGCGACGCGCCTTAGCTCTGGCTATACGGAACGCTGCTAGGTTGTCAGATGATGGGCACAACCTAAAACGACGCAGCGCCCGTCGGCGACCCTGGATGGCGGATCGACATTCGTCGCTCCACCAGGGGACGGGCGTCCTTCGCAGCGTTCCGGAGCTTTTCGGCATGGAGACGTCAGCTGCACGGTGAATCACTTCTGTGAAGTGATTCACCTTCTCCTGTATACTACCACAGGGTTGCAGTATTACAGAACGACAGAAGAGCTGCCAATCTGCACCACTGACGTTCCATTTACGCCGGTTATTACCTCCTCCCCGCTCACACTCAACGTGCATCCAAACAGGGAAGTGGTCACTTCCATGTAGGTCGTGATCCACCTCCCAATGTACGGAGTCCGCGATGGAGGGGGAGCATAACGAAAGGTCAATGGCAGAAGACGTACCGGTAGCAGTGGTGAAATGAGTCATTTGCCCTGTATTCAGGATGCAAATTTCCTCCTGCTCTATCAATCTACCTACCACTCGGCCCCGGGGGCAATCGGTAGTGGAACCCCACAACGCACTGTGGGCGTTGAAATCTCCCAATAGGAGAAAGGGCCGAGTGAGTTGTCGTACAATGCCAACCAGGTCGTCGTAGTCGACGGACAAACTGGGTGGCAGATAGAGAGAGCATACGGTCAGTTGGATTGGACCGTGTATTTTCACCGCTACTGCTTGTAATGTGGAGGTGAGAGCAATGGGTTCGGAGTGTACTGTGTTTCGGACCAACACAGCCACTCCTCCCTTAGCTCGATCACCCTCGGTATCGTCCTTTCTATAAATGTCGTACCCTCTTAGCACAGGTTGGTGTTGTGGTCTAAAATGTGTCTCTTGGATACAGAGACACAATGGATTAGACCGTGCTAAGAGTTGGACTTCCTCTTTGTGAGCTTGAAAGCCGTTAACGTTCCACTGAAGTATGGGAGCCATCCTACCTATTTAAAACCACCCGCCCCGGGTCGGGTGGGTCCTGCGCATGGGACTGCTGAGGAACGGAACTATCTACGTCCACCAGCATTATGTCGTCTTCTGGGTCGGAAGACGACTGTTGTTCTAAGGCCTCGGAGTCGTGCGGATTTTTCATCCGCCGAGGCCTGTTCCCCTTCTTCTCCCTGCCAGTTGGGGATCTGGGAGGAGAAGTAGAAGGGGACTTTAAGAACAAGGTGGGGTCCGTTTGTTTGAATTTCGGACCCCGGACTTTCTGCACTGTTTGCCATCCGCCACTAGCCGATGGCGTTGCAGTTACTGTGTCTGCTGTTGTTTTTTCCACTACTGTAGCGGATGGCTGTGCTGTAGCTGGTGGACTTGGTGGACCTGATTTCTTAGTGGCCGAGGTTGCCGGCGTGTTACTACCGACGTCCGCGGTCCTAGGTGTTAAGACCTTGATGGGTGTGGCACCACATCTGCACTGACATGAGCACATTGGACTTGTGCCCATGTCCGCAACGGACGTCTGCGTAGCAGCATTTTGTTTCCTGACAGGAGCTGACAGCGTCTTCGCGAAGCTGGTTGCGAAGACGGGTGGTGCTAAAGCCTTGTAGCGCTTCTTCGCATCCCCGTAAGATATCCGCTCTTTCGTTTTCAGCTCCTGTATCTTTTTTTCTTCCAGATACACCCGACACTCCCTGCTCCAGGTTGGATGTGACCCAGAGCAGTTTACACACACCTGCGGGAGGGTGCAAGCGGCACCTGGCTCATGCGCCGCTTTACCGCATTTCCCACAGGTGGGGTTGCCTTTGCAGTTCGCCGTCGTATGCCCGAACCTCTGGCACTTGAAGCAGCGCATGGGGTCCGGTACATACGGGCGAACGTTTAGATGTAAATACCCAGCTTTTATGTCTTTTGGCAACGTTGGAGTGTCGAATGTCAGGACGAAGGTGGCAGTCTTCTCCAGACTGCCGTTAACCCTTCGCATGATCTGTCGAACCTCGACCACATTCTCTGATCTCCACTCCTTAAGGAGTTCCTCGGACTCTAAATCCATCAAATCGCGGCAGGTGATCACGCCTTTGCTGCTATTCAGAGTTTTATGGAGTTCGCACTTTACTGCGAACTCCCCGAGCTTCTCACACTTAAGGAGTGAGAGAGCCTGCTTATAGGTAGATGTTTCTAAAAGCAGGGTCCCGTTCCTCAGCTTTTTCACACTTTTTAATGTCCCGACTATTCCCTCAAGTCCTTTTTGAATATAGAAAGGAGAGACCTTCTCAAAGGATCCCTCCTTTCTTGCCATTATAATAAAGGCATCATCAATAAAATGACCCTTCCTGTTACGGTTTTCCGATTCAGGTGGGCTTTCAACCCTCACCCGCTTGTTGGAACTGGGTGTGTTTATATTAACCTGCGACACACCCGGGCCGCAGGGGTTTTTGGTTTTCTTGTGAGTCTTCATTGTGGTCCCACGAGTTAAACCAGTATAAAAAGAAGCGCTAATACAACAGGGGTGCGCAGGTGCCCCTGAGGTTGTACGTTAGCGAGTGATCTGCCTCTCACCCATGCACCTCCTCGGCACGTATCCGACCTTGAGGTTGAGGGGTTTTTTATAGAGGTTTTTACCGTCCTCGCGATCCGGGCGATGAAGCCAAGATCCCCGTTCTCCTAGGCACACAACGTTCCACCGCCACGCCCTACGGTGGTCGTTGAAGCATGGTAGGAGTTTACGGTGTGGGAAACTTGCGGCGCTCACAAGTTTCCAGCTCGGGCACCGCGGGTTCGCCAAACCCGTACCTGGCACTTGCGTACCAGGCCCCTGCGGGGGATACGACAGCGTCGACAATAAAATAAAATGAAGTGTACGTGTGTTACTTTAGTCACCGCAGATCTCTGATAAATGCGATAAACTTGTAATTTATCTATTCTGTAGCCGCTGTTTTAAAAAGATTCGCAATTAAATTAAATATTAATATGAAAAATTGTTATGATTTTATCATGACATTTTCACGAAAAATCTACGGCGCGGACCTGAACTACACCTTTCTGTATCTTTTATCAACTAATATTGCATCAAAATCTTGTTTCTTACGGCACTTTTTTTTGAGAAATTTGACTAGCTGTGATCTTTGAAGTATACTTCCAACTGAGGTCCCCTTCACCCCCTACCCCCCTCCCCAAATCTCGGTATAAACAGGAATTTTTGTGTTTGATTGAATGGGCTACGCCAGATCATACCGTGGTTCGGATTCCACGTTAAACTGTAGCTCCTGGTCGTCCTACCTCTGACACAATGGCTTAGCATACCTCCTTCTGGAAGATCCAACCAACCTTCTAGTTGTGGAATAAGTTAGTTTCTTTTATGTTATCAACATATGGAACATATTTTAATGTGTTATTATAACATAATAAATCTCAAAGCATGTTTTGAATTTCTACGGAAATACAGTAATAAAACTAGAAGTGAATCATTAAAAGTTGATTTTACCAGACTCTTAATAATTAGTAACCAAATGAATAATAATGTTACCGTAGGCTGGATGCTACATTATACAACCGACCTACATGCCCAAAATAAAATGAAGAGACCTGACACCTTTTGTTGTTGTTACCAACCATACCAGTTGCGTGGTCTCTTCTACCTATTACAAGACCCTTTAGAAAACGGTGATTAACTTAATCCCTAAACGAACAGCGCTCTCTTTGATGACTACTGGAAACGTATTTAGTGGATAGGTTATTGTGGGAACAATGTTGTCATACCTTTGAAATAACAGATTTATGCTGATGGTTGAAATATTCATGGCTTTTAAAACGTTGTGCTTATACCATATGCTCGAAATTAGTCTTATAGTGCAAGTACTGCATCTAATTTTTTTTTTAAATTTTGACTGCCGACTAATTGTCCCGAAGGTTGAGACACACTGATGGTTACGAAAAACCTCCTAATAACCGTAATTACGACTGCTTGTTAGCCAGGACCCAGGTTTAAACGCTTCCCTAATGATGTATCGTTATCAGGATCTCAAGCGGTGACAGGATGCACAACTTCAAAAAATAAAAGTTGCCAAATCAATGATTGACAACCTGATATTTGAATAGACATATTATATTTTTAATTATAATTAGCGTTTGGCCATTTCAGCCAAACAGACATTTCTTCCATTGTGTATACAGGGTGTTAAAAAAGCGTAAAATATTTTAGGTGGTGATAGTATACATCAAAATAAGACAAAAATGTTTAATAAAGATTGGGTCGCAAAAGCGTACTTTGGGGTTTACTAACAGGTCCGCAATGTGACGCCCATCCACGGCATTGCATGCGTCAGACCACGGCGAGAGAAATCACGCACTCTTTGAAACTGTGTTGGTTGGTTCTGTACGTGATGACATGCATTGAAGTCCTACAGGACCATCCAAGACAGTTTCAAAGAGTAAGTGATTCCTTACTCTGAAGGGCTGAGGCACGCATTGCTGTGGAAGGGCATCAGATTGTGGACCTGTTATTAATTCCGAAAGAGCCTATGCGTTTGCAACCCATTGTTTATCAGATATTTTTATACCCTCTCACCACTGCGTGGTGGGTGGGGACAGGGAATAAACTGTGCTATACCTTGTTCATTCTGAACATCACCCCCTCTCTTCCTACCTTTCGGTGCTGTATGCTGTTTCAGGCAGGCGAGTGATAAATTTTACCTCGGCATGTAGGGGTAAGGGCAGTGGAGTGGGGATAGAGCAGACTGACCTTGAGCCGTCTCTTTTAACTGAACGCACTATAAGAGTTTTACTTCCTCATTGAGATTCTGAAAACCATTTAATGTAAAGTGAAATTTGCGATCCATCAAATCTGTTTAGCTTGACCCACCCTGGTTCGGGTGAGTCCTTATTCGGTAACTGCTGAAGAACAGGAACAGGTTCGTCCACAAGTATTGCACAGACTTCATAGTCCGAAGATGCAAAAACATCTCTCATTCACAGAGTAGCGGTTTGTTCTTCCCCGTAGGCCTCTTCCATTTCTTTTCCCTAAAACTAAATGGTTCGTGAGGCCACGATGAAGGAGACTTCACAATTTACAGCCGGGCCCGTCTCTATCTCTGAGTTGTTCCTGCTGGCACTGTGAGTGTTGCAGCGTTTCTATCAAATGATGGTATTTCTGCTGGTGTCAATCTGTTGTTACCGACATCAGAAGCTTTAGATGTTATCCCCTTTGATGTTTTGGCACTACACTTGCATTGTTATGAGCACATTACTTGTGCTCGCATTGCCATTACATGTCTTACTGATGGGAGTTTTTAGCATGCTTGCGAAGTTTGTAGAGAAAACAGGTATGACGACCGCCTTATATTGGTTTTTCGCTTAATTATTTTGAATCCGCTTAGTGTTTTTCAACTCCTGATTCTCAAGATACACACGAAACTCCATGATCAAGGCTGGGTGGAACCCGGAGCATCTGATGCAAATCTCTATCCGGCTCATGAGTCCTATACCATATTTACCACAGGCGGGGAAGCCTTTGTTTGACACCACCATTGCCCAAATCTCTGGCACTCGAAGTATCACCGCGTATTCTGCAACGCTGGAGTGTCGGACGTCAGTACGAGAATGGCAGGTTATTGGATACTACAATTCATTTCCTATAACTATTTGGTAAGGATGGAATTGATTGTTGAAGATCTGCACTGTTAATCACTTGGCATAACTGCAGATTATAAACTCAATTTGGCAGGACATATTGGGTAGGTGGTGGGAAGAGGTTTCAAAATCTTTCATTTATTGAAGAGGATGACGAGCAGATGTACCAGGAAAGTAAGGGAGATGGATTACAAAACCTTGGTCAGACCACTGCTTGAATATGGTGGAGTAGTGTGGAACCCACATCATGGATATCGAATTCAGGAGTTGGAAGAAGTACAAAGGACAGCTGTTAGATTTGTTTGCGGAATTACCACAGAATACAATCAGTATTTGATATACTTAAGGAGCTGGCTGGGAGTCATTAGAAGACAGAAGGCGGATGAAGAGTGTCTTTCGTTTTTTCAAGGCTTGTAATTACGATAATGCATGGATTGGGTCAGGAGTTCTACATGGCCATAATATAAGATGGCACTTGGATTCCGGTGAAAGGGAGTGGGAAAATTTTCTTTTGTAGGTAGGTGAGTCAGGTACTGGAATAAATTACCAAGGGAAATAATTGAGTGTTTACCACAAACACTGAAGGAGTTTAAAGTTGCTATTCGTAAAGGAAGGACGAAGGTAGGTGTTGAAAAACCATGAAATGGGATGGTGGAGGTGTAGGGACATTGTCAACAGAGAGTGCTCCATCGCAATCGAAATTAAATTTAAAAAATTTACACTTTGTGTTATCTATCACCCCTCGATTACCTTTTCTGCTTTGGGAGCGTGCATAAACCACATAGCTCCATTTTGGCCTCCTGTGAACCCCCCTCCCCCCACGTAGCCCTACGTGGCTTTTGCATCTACCCCCCCCCCCCCTCACGTAGCACGTAGCTTTTTTCTCTTTTGATTCCAGAAGACATTTTGTACTGTTTTCTCTTGTCAGACTATTGTAAATTACATACGGAGATAATTAACTGAAGGAAATAAATATTCACATACTGTTGTGAGTTCTATTCCTCATTTTAACTGTGAAAAATGTTATGAAAGGAAAGCTACGTGGCCTGGCTCGGAACCCCACCTCCCCCCACGTAGCCCAGCGTAGCCTTCCAGCTAACCCCTCCCTCCCCTGGACCGAGCCACGTAGTTTGTGCACGGTCCATTTCCACTACTTAATAAGCTCCTCAGTCACTAAGTTCACTATTTCCCGGCAGGTGTCAACGCCTTTTGCTGGTGTTAAGAGAGTTCACATTTAACGGCAATCTGCCGAAGTTTCTCATAGTTAAGGACCTGCCTAGTGGTAGATATTTCCAGAAGCCGCGTCCATTCATCCAGTTTTTTCACCGAATTTAGGATCCCTGCAAGACGCTCTCAACATTTTGAAATGTAAAGGAGCGACACCTTTCTACGTGCAACTACAAAACCGTTCGCCAATGCACAAGCTTTCAGTTACATTATTCTTTCCTAGAAACGATTGGGAATCTAACCCTGACTAACTTCTTGGATTTATGAGTGTTTAGAATGACCTGCGGACCATCCACGCCGCAAGTAGCGGAACGTTTTTGTTGATTTTGTTGGGGGCTGAATGTTATTTTACACTCAGTTTGGTCCCCCGAGTTCGGAGGAAGTATGTGTCGCGCGACGTTAAGCCCCCAAATCACACAACAGGAGTGTGGTAGGAACCCCTCAGGCAGCACGCTAGCGAGTGATCACTCTCATCACGTGTCAAACTTTGAGGTTAAAGAGCTTTATATAGTTGCTAATCATCCTCACGGTCCGGGCGTTGAAGCCAATTTCCCCGTCCTGTCCACCATTATGCCCTACGGTGGTCGTTGAAGTATGCACAGTGTTTATGGTGTGAGGAAACTTATGGAACTCACCAGTTCCCAGCTAAAGTACGATGGGTGCGCTAGACCCGTACATGGGTATTGTGATCTAAGCCTCCGACGGGCTGTACGTTACAAATCGACTTAATTAATAGAATGGGTTCATTAGAGTCCGAATAAGGTTTGCTTGCAAGGAATTGAGAGTAAAATCGACCTAAGTATTTTTCCGGACATAATCCCGATAATCACTTGCAGAATGCTGAATTTGAATACGCATAACGGGTAATGAACTAAGGTACTCCAGAAAGCTAGGCAGAAATTTCACGACGATCTACCAGGCTCCATATAGGAAAAATAATGATGTTCTTCCTAATTTCTGATCATCACCGGAACTACAGTGTTATTCAAAAATAAGGATCAGATTTTGCATTTTTGTTTCTCACAAACTCTAAAAGATACAAATACGCCCGCACACTTCAGTTGATAAAAGAAGATACAAAGTTTGTAATTCCCCGCCTATTAGTTCCATAGGCTGCCACCAACGGCGCTGTTGTCTCTTAACGTGGAAATGGCTACGCCACAGAAGTCATTTTGTGTACTCCATTACGCAAAAATTTAATCTATTGTTGATGTTCAGTGCGCTTTCCGTCGTGAGTTCAATAAAGTTCCGTCTCGTCATAAACATTTTACGATTGGCATAAGAAACTAGTAGAAGACTGGTGCGTAAGGGGGCGTCCATTAATGACGTGAGGTGAAATGGGGGGGGAGGAGGAGTCCAGCGAAATCTCACGAAACCTCACCGAGGGGGAGGGGGAGGTCAACGGAAATCTCACGTGAGGTTTTGAAATTCTAGAAGAATTGTAGAGCTAAAAAAAAAAGCCTACAAATGAGGCGAAAGGTGATTTTAGGCGGGGGTATTTTGGTCCAAAATCTGACCTTGGGGGGGGGGGGTATAACCCCCCTTCGGAGCATGAGACCTAAAAAAAAGGGTCTCAAAAATTTGCAAGGTCGATTGGTAGGGGTGGATCTCTCTCAAAATCTCACGTCATTTTAGAGGGGTGGGAGGGGGTTGGGTTTCCGAAGTCTCACCAGAGGGGGGTCCGGAATTCCGGAAAAACACCTCACGTCATCAATGGAAGCAAAGGAAAAAGCCGTAGTCGTTCTCGAACGTCAAATGGAGGATTTGAGCGTATCCGAAACGCTTTCTACAATGGTTCCCATGGCGAATGTATACAGTAAAATTTTTAACCTTTCCAGTCAAGTGTGGCATTTATTTGTATCTTTTATGGTTTTTACGAAATAAAAAGGTAAAGTTCGCTCCTATTGTTTGAATAACCCTGTATTTATCATTGGATCATATAAAAAGCGTCAGTATAAGTGAATAAGTTACAGGCGAAGACAGATGTTCAGCACGTGGCTACCTAGCGTGGAAATCAAGGTGGGCCATTCAGACAGCCACCGAGTTCCTTGCGGCAGCTGAGGGACCAAAACCGGATGAAAATTTAAATGGCAATCTGTAGTGCGTGGGCACCCTGGAGGCCATGTCCGGGCCATCTGTATTCATATCAGCGCCTAACGCTGGAGAAGGGACACATTAATGCCGCCCGCTGCTGGATTATTGAGTAGCTTGGAGATGTACAAACTATTAGCTGTGACACAACACGTGCTACGGTTTTTTAGCTCTAGGAAGCACGGCCGTGGGAGGCGTTATGTCTCCGTCAAAACACTCCACTAGGCACTACTACTTCCTTACACCACAAGGTTACTAGTTCGAACCTCACTGAAAGATCGTGATGGCGTGAATTCGTTAAAACTTCACATTGACGTCGCGAACGATAAATAAATACAAATCGAGTATAATTGTCTGGTAAAAGAAACAAATGTGGAAGGCTGTATCACTGTTTGACTAGTGGAAACAAGTACTAACCTATTTAAGCCATTTAATAACCATGTTTAACGTCTATACAGTTCACTTCACATCACTTGGCTATTGTTCTGCCATATACAGGGTGTCCAGGAATGAAAGGATAATCATGCAAACGCAGGTAGGTTACATCATTTTCTACTATATGACCAAATTTTATTTTAGGTAAGTTTCACCATTTTAGAGATTTTTAACATTTTTTCTAAACATGTGACTTTGTTCAGTTTGTTCCATGCCATTTCTACAAAATAAAACTTTTAGAACCCTGCAGTTTTTTTTAAATTTACTCAAGGATGTTTGAGTCATCTAAAACAATGTTTTTTCCCCTAAAACGTTAAAAACACTTAAAAAATCTAATGTAAAAAGTATATACAAATTTATTCAAACGGCTAACTTTGACAGCCTGTGATGTAAAATAATGTACTAAGCCGATCGTTCCAATTACATTAAAAATGGCTTCGTTATTGCCAATTTTAAAATGGTATAATTGTCTAATTAATACACTAATTAGTATACTGCGGGCTGTTAAAGTCAGTCATTTGAATAAATTTTTATACATTTTTACATTAGATTTTTTAAGAGTTTTTAACGTTTTAAGAAAAAAAAGAACATTGTTTTAGATGACTCAAACATCCCTGAGTAAATTTAAAAAAAAAAAAAACATGGTTGGAAGTCACAAGTTTCGAAAAAATATATAAAAAAAAATCAATATCTCGAAACTTGTGAGACCTTTACTAAAATAAAATTTTGTCATATAATGTAACCTATCTGTGGTTGCAGGATTATCCTTATGTATATGGCAGGACTGCAGCCAAGCTTTGTGCAAAGAATTGTAAGTGGAATTTTTATTAACCTAAACGTAAAACCAAAACTCTGTGGAAGATACTTTTTGTTCCAGCGGGTAATTTTACTGATCTTCGACAAAGAATTCAGTAAGTTGTGGATAAAACAGTATGGATGACATTACAACAGCCTATTACTTGTGTTATAACCAAATGAGAAAGATAATCCAATTCAATGTTTGCTAATGAATAACTGAATACCCTTCAGTAAGAGCAAGAATATTGCCTGTTTAATGTTTTTGGGGAGGGGAGGGGGGACATAAAGTGTTATGTATGTAAGTTAGTTAGCGAACAACGCAGTATGGTGATTCTACAAATACAGATTTTATCAAAAGTCAAGTCAGTATTTAACCAGGCCGCCTCTAGATTCACAGCAGAGTGGACGAAAGTGGTCGAGATGAGCAAAAGTCTGCCCATCTTCAGATTAGATTTTAATTTAACGGACATACAGAATTTGGTTCCAACTCCATTCCATTAAGTAATAGACTGGTTCAATATGAATGAACTAAGCACCTTATGAAGGAATTGCATAAACGGAGATGTAATACTTGCACTTTTTATAAGTTCCATTTTTGATATTAACAAAAATCTCCATTATTTCCCACATCATAAGAAAGAAAAGATTTACTATATATATGTAAATAATTATTGCGCAGCAGACGAAAAAAATTTAACTTTAGCTCCGAATTAGTTAAATTACTGGCATTACTGCCAAATTATGTCTGAAAGTCATGGTTCCAATTCTTCGAATTACAAAGAGCGAAGAAAATTATAGATCCAATTAATACAGTAGCTAAAATATTGGCACATTTAATAATAACACATGAAGGAAATAGTAAGTACCATGGAAAGAATTGTACGTTATATTACAGTTAAGTTATAATTGAACTCGAGAAAACGCCGGAAACAGTTTAAGTAAATTCATCAAAAGTAAATACAATATGCTATACTGCACTACTATCTCAACGATTACTGTATCGTCCCCACTTTTGCTGCTTACTCTAAGGCAGGATGTGCTTTTCACCGGATTTAACCTCCCTGTGAATTCACCACAAAGGAGGCAACTGTCTTCCAAAAAGCGGCAGCTCGCATAATCGGCTTAGCAAGGTTCACAAAAGCATTACCATCTCTTGAAGCTTCTTTTTGCTCTGGCGTATTTAAAAACAAGCCGTCTTTCCGTGTTACTTTTCTCAGTTTTGCTGTACTAATTTATTTATTTACTGAATACATCACATTACTAATTTAAAAGAAGCACTAATATTTTCACTAACAGTGACACCAAAAACAGATGTGTAACTAAGGTTTTGAAGCGTATTTTGTTTTAGGAAGTTTGTCACAAATTACCTTGAGTTATGTTTGGTTGTACAACCAACTGTTAAATCAATTCATCAATTTTAATTCGCTTAGAACTATCTCGCATCACAGGGCTGATAAAATATTTCTTATTAACACCCTTGACCAAAGTCAGGCTTTAATTTGATAGCTGCGGTCGAGGTTAACTAGGAACAAGCAACACGCAAAATATATAAAGAACAACGTATTGTACACAGAGATCTATAAAAAAAACTTTACTGACGAAGTCTAAATACACAGAACGGACGAGCCTCAGAGAAATCGTACCGGAAATTGATTTGGAAATAAAGATGGTGTCTTAACTGGGAGAGGAAAAAAAGTCGGTTCGTTTTTTGGCTTCATTGTTGTTATCCCGCTTTATGTTCGCTGACGGCAAGATCATTAGAGTCGATCACTTCGAAATGAACGGAGTATTGTGAACTGAATGAATACTTTATCAACCTGCGACCGTTATTTAAACAGCACGACATTCAACACGATAAATCGCATGCGTCTTTCGGGAGTGAATGCTGAATCATAATAACAAAAAATGGATTGCAGAGTTAATTTTTTATGTATAGCATGATTACTTTCATGGCTTCTGTATTAAGAGGTGTTGAGGAGACTACGAATGGTCCATCTTGGTTGGGTCACATAAAGAAGAGGAATATGGAAGAAAGGAGAGAAGACAAAAAGACAAATAGGAAGAAGAAGGTTCGAGTACTAACGGACATTAAAGGAGCCATAAGCTACAAACAAATGAAGGAAGATACCCAGAACCGGACGAAATGAAGACTGTCCATTTTTTTTTTCACTGTCCAAAGACAAAGCCACAATAGAAATAGAAAATGTATTCATTACAACCAAGAAATGACTGGTTATGGGGCGGCAGGAATGGGAAAGAATCCTGTTATGGTCTTTTTGATGGACTCTTCCGACATTCGACTGGAATGATTTCTGAAAAACATTGAAAACTGAAATCTGGATAGGCAGACAGGAGATCGAAAACGCGCCCTTGCATTTGCCAGGTCCGAACGCTTAATCTACATCTACATATATACTCTGCAATTCACAAAATTGTGGGTGGCAGAGGGTGCTCAGCACCAAAGCTAATCTCTTTGTTGTGCATTCCAATCCCTAATGGTACGAGGGAAAAAAGAATTCATATAAGAATCATTGCGGCACCTTATTTCTCTAATCTTATCTATCCTGTCATTCCGGCTCAAATAGGTTGGTGGACGAAGTGTTTCACTACACTCGTGAGTGAAAGTGGGAGTACGCATGTTTACCAATAAGTTTAAACGAATCGTGCATCGTCTATCTACCAGAGACTCCCAGCCTAGTCTACTAATCAGTTCTGTGACGCTTTCATAAGGACTGTAGCAAGCGGTCACGAATCGAGCGGCTCTTCTCTGAACTTTCTCTATACTTTCGATCAACCCCTTACGAAACGGATCCCAAATGGCACAACAATAGTCCAAATGTGGACGCACAAGAGATTTGTACGCTATCTCCTTTGTTTGTTCATTACAATTTTTCAATATTCGACCTATGAATCGCAGCCTAGAATTAGCTCTACCTACCAACGAATTAATGTGTAAGTCCCATTTCATGTTCCTTTGTACTGTTACTCCCAAATATTTCATAGAATCGACCATATCAATAACTGAATTGTTTAACTCGTATTTCTGAACAATTGGATTCTTTTTGTTAGTTATGCTCATTGTCTTGCACTTTTTACAATTTAGCGTAAGTTGCCACTCAGCTCACCATGCCAAAATAATATCCAGATCACGCTGAATTTCTAAGCAAACGGCCAAATTCCTTACTTCCCTATAAATAAACGCATCATCAGCAAACAATCTAAAAAGGCTTTTCACTTTGTCTCCGAGATCGTTTATAAAAATTAAAAAATTAATGCTGACCCATCAGGTTTGGTCTTTGTTATACGCTCGTTTGAATTTTTTCCTAGCCCATTGGCTATAATTCTGCACACACTTCGGTATTTCTCTGTTTAACTTTCTTATTATTTTCAAATGGTGCCTATTTTCATGCCAAATAAAAGAAATTTTATGTATATGGTGTAGAAGCTATTAAAAAAACACCGAAAATACGTCCATCTTTCGGTACTAAAATGTCTATCTGCTGACTTAGTCAACTGACAAATGCCGCCTCTAGAAGGCTGAAGAAATAAGAAGTCCCTCCTTTCTATGGAGTAAAATACGTCACGTCACAATTTATCGTCCTGGAAGCATTTCGTTTCAAGTTGTATTAACAGAGGAATTAATTTTATTGCAGATTTTTCTGGGGAAAAGCCCTGCTGGAAACATATCACGAATCAAAGGGACTGTTGGCAGGCGTCAGATTTGGCGGGCGCTTTGTGGCTGTGATCCTAATGAAGGCTCCAGCCACCCATCTCGTATCCGTTTTATTTATTTACTTCCTTTAATGGCAAGCCTTGTCCGTAGCGTTAATCTGAAATTAAAATGAGGCCTGAAGGCGGCGCCTGGGCACCGTTACTGAAGTCAAACACGACGGTGCTTGGCGAGATTCAGACGGAACGCAAAACGAATTATAAACGACGGAACATCCCGACGAGATTCACGTCACAGCACGCTCGTATTCAAACTGATAACAACCAATTCACATTCCAATCCAAAAGGAAACGTCCAGAGAATTATTCATTTTAGATTTTTACATTATTTTTCTTCACTGTGCACTCCTCAATTTTTTAATGCGCGTTATAGCACGATACTGTGCTCAGCGAGAAACAATGGGCCCAGGTTCAAATTTCTGTAGTGACTTCCGGTCATCTGGACTAAGGATTACAATCCATCAAAGCGGGATCCCTCTATCCAGCATTTTCTGAGACTCTGGAGACGTAGCCGCTTTCTGTCCGGCTCGGGCTCGACCGTTTGCATTGTCTTGCTTGCCAGTTGACATCTGATTCGTGTCAACAAATGTGTGATTTTGTCGTCCGCCGTGAATCGTAAGAAACATATTCCCTTTTACGTACTCCAGATAGTCTTTGTGGTATACATCACGGTAATTTGAGTTTTGTTGCTTCTATAGCACGATTTTCTAAGGTTATAATGAAGTGAGTGAAAATATTCGCAAAATTCTAACATTATTACTATTTATACACTGAAGAGCCAAAGAAACTGGTATAGGCATATGTATGCAAACACGGAGATATTTAAACACTCGAGTACGGCGCTGCAGGCGGACAACGCCTATGTAAGACAACAGGTGTCTAGTGCAGGCGTTAGATCGGTTACTGCTGCTACAATGGCAGGTTATCACGATTTGAGTGAGTCTGAATTTAGTGTTATAGTCGGCGCACGAGAGATGGAACATAGCATGTCCGAGGTAGCGATGACGTGTGGATTTTCCCGTACGACCATTTCAAGGGTGCATCGTGAATATCGGGATTCCGGTAAAACATCAAATCTCCGACATCGCTGCGGCCGGGAAAAGATCCTGCAACAACGGGAACGATGACAACTGAAGAGAATCATTCAACGTTACAGAAGTGCAACCCTTCCGCAAATTGCTGCCGATTTCAATGCTGGCCCATCAACAAGTGTAAGCGTGCGAACCATTCAGCGAAACATCTTCGATATGGACTTTCGGAGCCGGAGACCCACTCGTGTAACCTTGAAGAGTGCACGACACAAAGCTTTACGCCTCGCCTGGGCCCGTCAACGCCGACATTGGACTGTTGATGATTGGAAACATGTTGCCTGGTCTGAGGATTCTCGTTTACAATTGTATCGAGCGGATGGACATGTACGGGTATGGAGACAACCTAATTAATTCATGGACCCTGCATGTCAGCAGGCCACTGTTCAAGCTGGTGGAGGCTATGTAATGGTGTGGGGCTTGTGCAGTTGGAGTGACATGGGACCCCTGATACGTATAGATACGACTCTGAGAGGTGACACGTACATACGCATCCTGGCTGATCCCCTGCATTCATTCATATCCTATGTGCATTCCGGCAGACTTGGCAATTCCAGCAGGACAAAGCGACACCCCACACGTCCAGAAATGTTACAGAGTGGCTCCAGGAACACTCTTCTGAGTTCAAACATCACCGCTGGCCACCAAACTCCCCAGACATGAACATTATCGATGCCCTGCAACGTGCCGTTCAGAAGAGATCTTCCCCCTTCGTACTCTACGGATTTATGGACAGGCGTGAAGGATGTATTGTGTCAATTCCCTCCAGCACTACTTCAGACATTAGCCACGTCATGTTGCGGCACTTCTGCGTGCTCGCGGGGGCCCTACACAATATTAGGCAGATGTACCAGTTTCTTTGGCTCTTCAGTGTAAGTTCTAAAAAATTTAATCAATCTATACATTTATTTCTTAAAATTATTATTAGGAATTTTTATAAATAAATACTGAAGGCAAAGGGGAAAATTAATTCAATTATTCACTCATCAAGAAACAACGTACTTTCCAAGATGGTGACACCGTCGGATGAATTTAAAATGCCCCACCCTCACAAAATAAAATACAGAATGCAAGATTTGTGGGGCTATTAGTTCTTTAAACAAAAAAATTAATGACAACGTACCCAAAACACTTGTAATATAAGTGAAGTTTATGAGAGTAACACTAAAAAAAGTCATTAACACTTCAGTCTCAGAAATATTCTGACTGACTGTAAAGCGACATTGAAACTCACGTTACCTTCTTCCTCGAATAACAGCGACTAAAAAGGCAAAAATAAGATGAAAAGATGAAGGTGAGTAGTTGTAAAGGGGCCTGCAAACAACTATAAAAAATACATGAGCCTTCATAATATTTCAGGAAAGTATTCGGTCATCATATAAATACGTATAAAAAAAGGTGTTAGCTTTAATTCTTTCTTTTCGCTGGCGGTTTGTAAGTTTAATAGTGTTTTATAATTCGCAACAATAGACATAGAACTAAATACACTGCTACAACACTACTACAGCAAACCGGCAAGTGAAATAAAGAAAAATTGAAATACTATATAATAACGTCTTCTGGATCAGTAATCGCTATCAGCTTTTAATTATTCTTTAAGAACCTAAACAATTTACTGCTTGTATAATGTGAAGTGTTAGATAAGGCGTCAGCATAAGGTTCTAACAAGTAAGATGTACTGGAGACGAGAAAATATTTCTGGAGTGCTTATAGCGGGAAGGCTTCTAACACAGAAACTCCATCAGTTTTATATGTACACGAAAGGGCAGAGCACTTGAACTTTTCATAACACAGCACAAAGAGAGTCGTGACTGATATCAACTCCTTCAGATGATGTGAATCCATCACATTTGTTTTCTACAAAAGGCAGGGAACATGCACCTTCTTCTTCCTCTTTTTATTCATCTTCACTATCTCGAGCTGGCAGATTCAGTCTCTCATATATTCATACCACAAGAAAATCTCTTCTTCACTGATTACATTTAAGTTTCTTTACATTTAATTTTTGTACTTTTTCTCATTTCTTAAAAATATTAATCAACCACGCACGTCTTAAAAAGCAATCCAGCACAATCTCTTTTTTTTTTTTTTTTAAAAAAAAGTCATCTGCCCACCTTAGAGATACTTGTAGAGAACCACATTCAATTTTTCTTCTCTTTGTGGTTTTTTTTAGTTCAAGCCTTAGTTACTGTACTATGCCCCACACTCACAGTTTTAGTAAGTTCTGTAGGAGTCCTTGGCCGATAGACTATATCATAACAACAATGCAAATCTCTTTTGGAAATGATGGTTTACGTATAGTAATTTTCTTTTTAGGTTAACCTTATTTTAATATTTAGGTTATCGTCGTTGTAATTTTCATGAACAATGAGTATCATTGTCCAATAATAGTTGCCACGGAAGAATGTTGAGGACTTGAAGGGGAAGTCGAAAGTAAGGACATCGGAGTTATAACACACAATTAAGAAATGTAACAGAAAAATGATCCTGAATAACTGCAACATAATGGCTTCGTCCTGCGGCAAAATATTTCTCTTCTAAAATACTATTCAGGAAGATGCAATCAGAAAGAAATAGACAAAAAGTACTCTGATAGTCGGAGCGAAGAAAGTTAAAAGAAGGTAGCTACGTAAGCGAAATTAAAAGCGGATACAAACCAACTTCAGTCAGATGTTATCGGGATTGGAAGGAAGAGGAAGATTTGTGATCTTGTGAATATAGGTCCATTAATGCACAACAGGATTAATGGAGTACGATTTACTAGGAAAATGGAAAACGAGTGAAGTGTTGTGAAGGGATTTGCGACAGGTTTAGAGTAACTGGGACTGATACACTGCGCAATCCATGTCGTTACAATTAATACAAGAAGAATAGAGAATGGAAAAAGAAAACACATTAAAGAGCATATGGACATGAAAAGCATTTTATAATGTTAAATGGGCAACTGTTTTTAAAGTTTTAAAGAAATTGCGCCTAATATACCGTGATAGACGAATAATCTAGACAATAATGGTGTGGCTAAGAAAAGGTAAAATTCATGAAAGACACATCTGTAAAAACGGGACGAGGCAAAACTATCACCACTATTATTCTGCTTGTATACAGAGGAAGGAATTTATTAAATGAAAGACAAGACTGATTGGCATGCAACAATTTGTGGATGGTATATTCCGATATGCAGGTAAGATTGAAGACAGGAAAGTTAGTGAATGGAATGATTTAAACATTTAGGAATTGAAACAGAAATTTACACAGGCAAAACAATTGCAATGCTCATGAAGTGAAAATAGTTTCGACAATAGTAACGACATAATGATCACCTAACTGGTAAAAAAAAATTATGCATGTACATATATATATAAGAAGACAATTGTGTATATTTAGACTAAATATACAATAGCCCTGAAGCGAATTTGAACGTTCACGACAGATCTGTTTCACGATGATAGCAAACACATTTTACTACAAGCGAAATTGTCATTGCCATAATGTACTCATAAAGCCACAAACTTAGAATCAGACAGAAGATCTCGAGAAATCGCTCCAGCCATTCTGATCTGGGTTTTCCTAGTTTTCTCCAGGCGAATGACAATATGGTTTCCTGAAAACAGACCATGGGTTCCTCCTGTTACATCCTGTATACCATTTCCAATGAATAAACACGTTAACACTAGATAAAAAAAACTTACTGAGAAGGAGTTTTTTTTTATTAAAAAAAAGATGAATGCTGAAAATTAAGTAAGCCATAGATTACCAAATGAGTATGTCATGGAAACGAAGGGTAAAGGGAGGTAATTTGCAGAAAAATCATTCCAGATGGGATGGTGGTAAATTAAGTTTTAATAGCAGGACCAGCTGAAGGAAAGAACTGAAATGCAAGATAATAGTACGTGAAGCAGAAGTTAGTCGTAATGGATTAGAGGAGGCCGGCAAATGCACAAAACTATTCTAAAAGTTATTTCAAGCATTCACTACAAGAAAACTGGTATCGACCTTATCAAAATTCAATTACTGCGATTTATACGCCTATATTTTTTTTAAATGTGTTACAAAGTTGCACGTAGTGAAATTAATGCTGCATATGTCTATCCAGCAACATAAATTATTAGCAAATCCGATGCTATGGATAAAGAGTTGTTCCTGTCATAATATAATTATATTTAAATCTAATGTCAGTTCTATTCCGGAGATACTGTGAGTTTCCTTCAGCATATTGCGAAAAAATACGATGATGAAATGAGGACAAGAGAAGCGCATTACAGAGCTTCACACTGCATTAAAGAATACTGTATTTCGATTCATTTTATAAAGTTAATTTCCTGTTAAATGGAAAAGATGTTAATGATGTTTTTAAAGTATTTCTTGCAAAAATATTATTCCACAGTATATCGAAATTCACTTACATACTTTGGCTTAAATGACAAAACAAGTAGAAACATAACTCTAAAATTACTTTAAATAAGAACCAACCACACGCCTGAACTGCGGTAAACTTGATGGAAAGAGACTATTCCTACAAACGGGTCCACAAAATTTTAAACTGACAACTTTACAGCTATAAACCTGTAAAATACAAGAGAGAATCTATCAACTTAACTTACTTACTGAAAGCATAATGACGTATATTAAAAATAAACAACTCCTTAATACGCAGTCAGTCATGGCATAGATTTTTGTAAATGTAACATGGAATATAATGCTTTTGTGCTTCAGTAGGTAAAGAGAACTGATATTAATTCTCTTTCTAAATCAAGGAGCTGTACGTGACAGGTGAAAATTGCCACTGTACAATCCATTAGGATTCTAATAAAGCATTGTGATGACAGATGGCTGAGTGGATCTAATTGAGTTTATTAGCAATGCACTGCCATCACTGATGAAGATGTAACGCAGATCCCTTGAGAGAACAAAAGCTGTGATTGATGCCCGCGGCTCAGGGGGAGATTGATGCATCGAGCGTGGGTTCAGCATGCGCCTCTCCTTGTACTGTCTACGAATTGTACACACTCAACGTCGGAAAGGCTGAAAAACTTCGCAACCAACCAACTTATAACGTTAGCAAATTTACTTGTAGGCTCATTACCGAGCGGTTCATCATGGGGCTATATTTTAATCAATTTGTTTATTGCAGCAGATATTTTATTCTTTTTTTGTGGAATTTCTATTTTTCTGAATCTATTATACTCGGATATATAGGAATGATTGCATTTATTATGAAGGTTCTGCAAAGGTAGCTCGAATGTTGTCTATCTTTATTGTGCCGCTGTTGTGTGTGGAAGGAAGTAATTCATTCCTACAGAGCTGATTAATTTTTTTTTGTTTTGAGACAGATAAAATGCAGCGTTTTTCGGTGTAAAGGTAGTTTCAAACCTCCCTTATGATAAAAGTCTGAACGTTGAATATGACTCTCTCTGGAAGATACATAACATGGCCAAAAGTAGTCCAATACCTGTTTTCGTGATCCCCGGGTATCAACAAAGTTAATAGCTGCACTAAACTAAATTAGCTGCCTGTGAAAATTGGCTTCCGACTATTGAATTTTGTGGCAGGACGCGGTTGTGGGAATTAATTTAAAGGGGTTCCCGTTGTTACGCTAGCCTAGCATTTCAGCGGCTCAAACTGCTAAACTGCTGATGGTAATTTTATGCGCTAGCTTTTCGTGCAGTCGCTAGTAATGATGATAACGTCGACGGCAAGCTGATTATTTAACGGTTCTGCTCCTAGCCGAATATTGGAAATTGACTCCGTGGCATAAGCGGCTCACGCTATCAGCAATTACTAGTAATTTCTGTTCTATTGTCTTCGCGTCAAAGCACTTGAGAGTTTCAAGAAATTGAATTTTTTTTTAACACAAGGCTCAAGTATTATTCTGGCTTCGCTAATTAAATTTATGAAGCTTGTCTCAAAGATAAAAAGTAATTCATCAACTACCTTTACAGGTATATGAGAAGCATCCAATTATAAACGCCTTCACAACGGCAGGTCCCAATGAGTCGCTCTCGGCTTCTAAGTAAATTACTGAATAGCGTTTCGATCACCACCAACACTGTGGCCTACGTCAGAATGAACCCCAGGATACTGTCGCTGTCACAAGCTACAAGTTATCTTCAGCACCAGGGTATCCTATATCTAAAGTCGTTTTAGGAAATGAAGTGTACTTTTATCTATTTTGTTACTGTTTTTGAAATTTTGTGTGAAATTTTGTGATTGTGAAAAGTAAAATTTATTTGCATGGGTACCTGCACAACTATCCAACGTCTAATAAAAATTTATTGTATACGGGCCGAAGCAGGAATTTTGTTAAAAGTAGAATAGCACTAGCGAAAAGAGCTTTCATAAAAAGAGAAATCTTTTACTTTCAAATGTTGATATAACACTCGGAAAGATCTTCTTGAAACTCTATGTATTGAGTTCAGCACTTTATGGTAGCGAAAAAAAGGAAATTGAAGCATTTGGAATGTGGTGTTATAGAAGGATGCTGAAAGTTAAGAGCACAGATAAAGTACGAAATGAACGTGTTCTGGAAATGATGGGTGAGAAAAGAAGCTTGTGGAAGAGTCTTAGAGAAAGAAGAGACAAGATGGCGGGTCATATTTTAGGACATGCGGGAATGTTTAATTTGTTAGTGGAGGGAACAGTCGAAAGAAAGAAATGTAGAGGTAGACAAATATTAGTATATATGAAGCAGAGAATTGAAGATATAGGTTGTAAGGGGTATGTTGAGATGAACAGGTTAGCAAGGGATAGGAAGAGTTGGAGAATTACAACGAGAGACTGATGACAGCTAAAAATAGAATGCATGGTTAGGTCATATATGTTATCTAACTGTGTATGGTATACTACCTATAATTGCTGGAGGAAAATTAGTATGATTACCGTTTATAAAGAACCTATATCAAAATGACTGGGCCTATTTACAACTATTCGGCCAGTGGAGGATTTGGAGTGCTAGAGGGTTAGAATGTGATAGTGTGCGTTTTGGATGCCTCCTAAGAAAACTTTCCTCCTCTTCATTTCCAATGACTATTGTCGTTGTTTCGGTTGTGGCTTTAAGGCGCATTGAAGTCGGTCTCATTAGCATCCTGACTTAAATTGAATGACAACTTGGCTTATTCGAAATATAAATCTGGACTAAATGATCGTAAAATAGTCGGTCATACGATCAGTAAACAGTTGACGTGAGCAGGCCAGAAGACCTAAAATTTCAGAAAAACAATATCTGGTTGGCTGTCAAACCATAAAAAAGTGTCAATTGAACAAGTTTATCACTGTCAAAGTGTGCATACAATCTGTATAAAATTTCGGCTAGTGTAACACCTTCGCGTTTTAGGAACTTAATCATAGTGATAATAAAGAAGTAAATGGCTGTTAAAACAAGTTTGCAGTATTTATCGAGTTGACGCAATCATAAAAATGTTCACACAATGAAGATAGCCTATTATATATCTTGTTTGTATTTGATCAGCCCGCGTATACTATGTTCCACTATTCAGACATTAAACGTAAAAGGCAAAACACTATATTAACAAACATTATTACTAAAATGCTGCTGTGAAGAGATGAAACAGATTACTTGAAAGATGAGTAAGAAAATGGTAAAATTATTTCATATGCAAGCCTGCCTACCCTTGAAACACATTGAAAGAAAAAAGTGAGTAATAACAGAGAAGCTAAAACAACACGCGTGCTCGTCCCTCTGGTAATTACGAAACCAAAATTGCCAGTGATGCGCAACATGTGCCGATTGTACTAGTTAACGAACAAATTGTTTGCCAACTTGAGATAACAACACGGCCGGGTAATCCCATTGTGTGTTGGCCAAACACTTGACAAGCGTTGCCATGTAATATGCACATCCCAGTGCCAGTTACGCTGCATCTGTAAAAATGCTGTTAAGTGGATGGAAAGAAATTCACCTGAGCCCGGCTACAAAAAGCTTACCGAAACGGACCACCGCTCATGCAGTTCCCTAGAAAATATGATGGAATATTCATGAATATGCAGCTGTCAGTGTGGTTGTGATTTTAGAGGTGTACAACTCGTGAAAAATGTGGACAAGTGGCGAAATAACTAAGTTGTACACGTGCAAACATGAATAATAATTTGACTGATTTGTATAGTCCTTTTTTTTTCGTATGTCTTTACGCCTTGTCGACGTCGAGGTCATTAGGGACGGGAAAGGACTGGGGCAAGGAACGGGAAGGAATTCTGCCATGGCCTTGTGAAGGAAGCATTCCCCTGAGGTGTTTTGGCGAAAACCCAAATCTGGCTGAACGGACGGGGATTGGAACCCGCGTCCTCCCGAATGTGAACCCAGAACTTTACCGCTCACCCACCGCGCTCGGCGTTTTGCTGTTGTGACAGCTCAAAGATCGTTAATAGTGATCTACGCTTAAGGGAGTGAAATCAGTGTAGCCAACTGTCAGTGAAATAATTAAGCTTCGTGAGAATTTGCATTACGTGTTACGTTATTATGTTTGTTGAACAGGTGATTACAGAAAACCACCTAGAAACGTTTATCAGAATTATGGGATTAGATGACTTTTTTTATATATATACTGGAAGTCTTGGTGGTCGAAAGGTGGATCGAACCATCTGCGTCTTAAATACTCGCTGCTGGCACTGTGCATATACATGTATACGCGGTGATGTGGTGAAGTCTGATCATACTATTTATTACTGGAAACGAGTGTGGGAAGAGTTGTCAAAAAACGAGTGAATAATTTTCACCAAACGAAATTGAAAGTTTTAAACACAAAAGTTAGGAGATATACATTAATAGACAAAATATCTAGATATGGAAAATGAATTCTTCTCCACTGAAGTAGCTAATTTCCCAATGCAATCCTTAACGGTTATCTGAACAACCTAGAGGTAATTAAAAAATAGTGATAGGAAAAGAAATTACATAAACTAAAGATACTAGCCATGTCACGTATCTGACCTAAAGTCAGAAGTAAAGTATAGGATAGGATAGGATAGCAATTGCTGATACATTCCAAGATCCTGCATTAAAAGGAAATAACTTTATGAATTAAAAATAAAGAAATGATTCCATGAAATATATATACAGTATGTAAGCCCGTGACAGTTTGTTGCGTATCGCCACGGGTCTAGAATGGTTCCAATTTTTAGGATGAAAGATTATGACAGGTTGACCTGCTTTGACGAAATATAAATTTCACCTGTGTTTCAGGGTGGATAAAATCTCTTGAGCTTGAAGAATTCAGAAGCATTAATGGAGGTAGGTATTAAACACGAACAGGGACGATAACGCAATCATATAATTGCTTAAATACAAACTTCACTTGTATTTGACCCTTAAAATCCACTTTTCAAAACAAAATAAAATCCCTGTTTGATTCAAAAGCATGACGTTATTTTTTATTGAGACTGGGCAAACACTCATCATTTAATCATTGGTCATGGTATCTGTAAAGGCCAGAGAATTCACACATTCAATATTATTAAACAGTTGAGCAACTCCGAAGAAATGAATTGCCAGAATAGTTGATTCGGTAACATATTTTTTTTTTATGTGTTCTAAGTTGCTTTCATTAGCAACATGTTACTGAAAAGCAGAGCTACGTTTTTTCAGCCACAAAATTTATCAATATTTTTTCAACTATGAAACACTACGAAAATCAAACTTAATTATCGTACTATGGCAATTAATTTGGTAGCTGTTGCTTAGCTATTAAATTGTGGACATAACCACGAATTTTTTCCAATGGTATCTCTGGTCGAATTTTTGCGAGCGAAGGCTCTCACGTGACACCGTTCTCCAGCGATTGGCTATCGAGGTCATTGAGTGAGTGAGCCTACGAAATTATGTAGCAAATATTCTATACATACAAAATATTTAATTTGTCTCCACACGTAGAGGTTCACATTTTATAGGTACAGCTTAACACACCATAAAAGAAACCGTGTTAAGAAATTCAGCTCATAATAAACAAAATAGAACTTAAGGATACAATAATTGTGGTGCAGAGAGGGAAGGAATGCCCACTTTTGATAACCGCTGTAAAAAAAAATAGAACTGCTGAACAAAATTACACAAAACATCTACCAAGGTTGTCGGAAAAGATTTCGACCTCAAAGTTAGTAAAATTATTCGCAGGATTATGGTGATCATTTCTGTGCACCTACATGAATTTCTTTGAACTTTATCTAAAAGTATTTTTTTAAAGAACAGTTCAACGGAAATCGTCATCTATGATCGAGGCTAAAAACTTTTTTTCGTTTCTTATGGCTTTACGTCTCGTCGACGTTGAGATCATTCGAGGCGGAAAAGGACCGACGGACAAGGAACTGGAAGGAATTTAGCCATGACATTAAGAAGGAACAGTCCAAGATTTCGCCTAGAGTGATTTCGGTGAATTTTGGAAAACAGAAATATGGATTGCCGGATGTGAATTCGAAGTCGCGTCCTCTCGAATGTGATGCTAGAGGGTTCTTTACAGATCGCGCCAGAATATTTCCCTAGAAAACGGGTATGTAGGCGTAGTAAACAATCTAATCACGTTTTAAGTTAACGAAATATTTTATGCAGTCTCGGTGTTTTCAATACAAAAAACATTATTTCATTGTTTAGTAGGATAGTTCATCATTCTTTCCCTTCAACGTAACTTAATAGTTGCTCTTTCCTTTTTCTGACTGAAGGGTGACGAAACTGAGGAAAAAGTGGTTTTAAATATTATACGAACGCCCTAGTGCAATAATTCAGTACCGTTGTTTCAAACATTACGTACTGTCAGGTACTATTAAGTTAGGCGCTAATTTAACAAACCGTCTTTCATGATGGATGACTTCGAACGAACCAACGCGACTAATTAACGCTGCCAGGCAGGATATTAATGTTGCCTACAGTAACAAAACACGCCAAATAACAATTAATTACACGATTTTGCATTAATAAAAGATTGACGTTCCTTGAAACATACAGAAATTTTGTCAGTTCATGTTGGAGGGACGAAAATTGATTCCATCACTTAACATCGCAAATTAAGCTAATGTGAAACTCTTGGATCACAAAATGCGCCCGGAAGCATATAATTAACAACATTAGTTGCCGTTCATTCTAACAGAGTCGTTAAAAACCACTACTCGTAACTTGTACATTAGAGTCTAGCCCCAAGTACAGTTGAAAAAAAAAAACAACATAGCGTCAATTGTCATTTTTTAAATCCAAACTGTACACCAATAGCAGTAGGCCCTACTACACGAAATATCACAGCCAACTAACGGAAATACTGATGGAATGTTCACATTTTTCAAAAACTGGTTCGTTAAACAGCTATAGTTATTTTAAAGGAACAATAGACATCAAAAAGAATATATGTTTTTACATTTCCCCAAATGCCAAGAGGGCAATGGCTGTTGACTGCTTGTCAAACAAAGGTCAGCAGAGTTGAACTATCCCTTTGAAATTGAAGTCCGAACTCGATTCCCTGCCTGGTCAGGCAGATCACGCGAATGGCCATGGGGGGGGGGGGAGAAGTGGGGGCCATAATCGCCTAAGGAAGGCTCGCAAAACTGGGTGGAAACTACTGGCATATTCAGAATTTTTGGTTGCTGTTATTTAATTTTTGCGTGGGTTAGACTACTATAAAAAATAACAAGGAATTAATTGGAAATACATTCCAAACATGCTGCTTCAAATAATATGAGACGACACAAAAAATTTTAGCGCAGATTTCCTAACACGAGATTTAAGAAACATACTGGACATGCCCTTTCCGGTCTGTTCAGAGGGGAACACAGAAGGGCAAACTTCAAGATACGAACACAGCTTCTGTAGTAAATAGCATCTCTGACACGAGAGATATCGTTCTATACAGTGAAATAAGTGTCTCGTTTTCGAGTACGGTGAGTTACATTTTAGTTTTGTATTCGTTTTTTGTAATAAACTCTCTCAATGAAACCACCAGACAGCATATTATCATTACAGTTGAATAAACAAACTGAGTTTTGAAAAGTTCTGAAAAATGTATGGAATGTAGCAAATACGTAGGTGGAGTATCGATCCTATTTCAAGCACTGAAGCAATGTACGAGAAATCACGTAAGAATAATTGAATCACCGAGCATGGTAGATGAACAGTAACGTTTTGGCCTCAAATTCGGGTGGCCGTAGGTTCCTCCATCCAGATATGGGTTTTCCATGGTTTCCCCAAATCCAAATCACTCCGGGTGAATGCCAGGATGGTTTGTGAAAAGGCCATGGTCGAATTCCTTCCCGTTCCTTGCACCCTGTGAAGTATGGGAAATCACGTGCGAATGATTGAATCTAATCTAAAAGTTCGCAGTAAAGATGGTTATATGTCAGTGTTTCATATTAAATACAGTGATGAGTTGTGAAGATACCACTATAAAGTAAGTAACGTTGATGTTTTGTCTTGAGGCAAGCCAGAGACTTTTATAGGAATTGGAGTGTTGTTCGAAAAGATGAGTTAAGGTGGTCAATTTCTTTTCTGCACGAGTCTGATTGAAGTGTATGTTCTCAGATGGCAGTGACGACTATTATTAAGTGCATTTGCTGTTTATTTGAAGATGAAGGAAGTGTTAAACCTGGTTCCGGTCTGTTCAGGTCTAATCTTCCGAAAGACACCAAGGAGGTCACCAAGAGGAAAATTTCTATCCGACGGACGAACAACCATCAACATTGTCGTAGGTCCACACTCCATTAGGCATAGCTTTATCCGTTGACAGCCGCTTCCTAATGTTGTTTCATCTCGTAAGAGCTAAAAGAAACAGTAAAAACGTGCTGTCTGTACTTTGTGTGGATCACCAGCCAAAGGGTTGCAATCCAAATTCCACACACTGTTTCCACACTCATGAACAGGTTCAGAACATTTTATGTATTGAACACAGAAGTCATAGGTCATGTTTAATGGAGTCAACACACTACTTTTTCGTTATTTGTCGTGTCACATGTGTGTTTTTTTTTTAAGATCCTCCAGAATGGGGGGTACCGTACCTAGTTACCACGAACGACGGCCATTTCTTTTCCTCCGTATATTGTGCGATGTGTATTATTATGTGTATATGAAGATGAAACAAGTGAGAGGATGAAACAAGTGAGGGGATGAAACAAGTGAGAGGATGAAACTAGTGAGAGGATGAAACTCGGTGCCAGATCATTCAGGCCTACTATTCCGAAAGACTCCCAAGCCCACCGAGCTTTATTTACTCACCAACACCAGTGTCGTGAGCCCTCACTCACTCCATACCCACTGGGGCGAGTTTTTTTTTATTGAACCCATGCGTTTGGTACACATCTGGTGATTAAGAAATTTACACCACAACTTTATCTCCCGAATGGAGAAAATTTCTTCTACCACCCGGATTCGAACCAGCAAACCCTGTTGCAGCAGCGGGGCACCATAACGGAGTTGCAACTACTTGAGTCAATGAGGAGGGGGGGGGGGGCCTTAAATACCATTATAATGAATACGAGTTATCTTTCGCGGCTGAAAACTTACTGAAACCCATTAACAATCATCGCAGAATTAGAATGCACTGTTCAGTAACAAAAATACATTTGAGAATGCGTTATGTGAGGTAAATTTAAAAATTAATATTTATAAAGCAGCATTCCCCATTTAATAGATGGAGGAGTAAAAACAAACGCAGGCAATGTTTAACACGTACAGAAACCTTGCCAATCTTTGGGGCTCCATTCCTACGAGAGGTATCGACCGATGTGGCGAGTTTTAAACAAGTTACTGCCCGTGGCAGCATTCCCGGCTTATCGAGATTAATGTTGGCGCCGTTAACCATCCAGAAGACAGGCGCCACTGTTACAAAAAGGAAGCCACAAGTAAGCTATACATCATTAAGTTTCACTCACCAGGTTAGCCATCAAAAACATTAATTATCCAAACATAATTACCGTTTCTTCCTGTTTTTATTTTACTATGTTGACTTGCAAGCAAAATATGCTGTTATGCGCTTGCCTGAAATTACAAAAAGGATAATCACATTTTTTACCATAGATAATCAAAATTCAATGCAATTTTCTTATTATTTTTTGGTTTTGGTAATTCAACTCAAGGTAGCATGAGATTCCAAAAAAAGATCTCTTCACACTGACAGTGCCTGCATCAGTTTTGTTTCCTACAGAATGCAAAGAAGAAATGGGTGACGAACGTGATGGGTGAATGGTAAGACTCTGGTCTCACATTCGGGAGGACGCGTGTTCGAATCCCTGTCCGGCCAACCAGATTTCAGTTTTCCATGGTTTCTCGAAATCAGTCCAGGTGAATGCCGGGATGGTTTCTTCAAAAGTCCATGGCGTTACGATTAATCATTACCTCAAACTGGAGCAACATCAACAGTTAAGTCGAGATCGTCTCTCACAAATAGTACGTTACGACATCCCCCGCAGTAAGCAAACATTGTAAAGTAAGGGAGATTTGATGTTACCCACCGTATCTCAAGTAGAAGATTCGTGGCTGAACGGTCTGTTTGACCACCCAGAATTTATTACGCTTGACCTCTACTGACTGTCAAATCCTGCCATATCGCTTATAACCCTTCCAAACCATAACCCCTTTCGATAGGTGCAATGCACCCTCCGCCACACACTTTTAGTGAATCGCGGAGTAATAAAAAAAAAAAAAAAAAAAAAAAAAAAAAAAAAAAAAAAAATATTCCAGGAATCTTTCCCGTCATCGACGAGGTAAGTGACCATCCTCAAACTACGTGGCTTGGTCTGAGGAGGGGTGGGGAGGAGAGGTTTGCTGGGAAGCTACATTGAGCTACGTGGGGCGAGGGGTGTTTCCGAGCCAAGCCACATAACTTTTCATTCATATTATTTATCACAGTTAAAATAAGGTTCAGAACACATAACAGCATGTGAATATTTATTTCCGTCATTTAATCAAATCCGTATGAAATTTACAATAATCTGACAAGAGAAAACAGTACAAAATGTCTTCTGGAATCAACAGGGAAAAAAAGCGAAGTGCCACGTTGGGTGGGGAGAGGGTAGAGGCAAAAGCCGCGTTGGGGTACGTGGAGGGAGGGGGGTTCGTAGGAGGCCAAAATGGAGCTACGTAGTTTATGGACGCTCCCTAAGGTGGGTGTTGTAAGACACTTGCGGCACACCCTACTCATTAGGAGAGGTTTTGGTTCCACGTGTCTGGAGGACAGGAGGCATAGCCAGTTTTATCAGTGCCCGAGTCAAATATAGCCAGCCGCCTTACGGCTGGTAGCTCTGACGTTGAAAGATTACCGGTGGTTCACCTCCCCTCCAATCCGATCGAAGCATTTTGCTCACTTAGAGACTAATTCTTTAGAAAGAGGTGCGTTTTTATTTCTTACTATCTCCGCGATGTCACTAACTTACTACAAGAGATGACATTACACTCATAAACCGATTGAAACATCGCTAGTTTATAATTGAATAATAAGTGCGGAGGCTGTTTATCATTGAAGTAAAAAGAAAGGACGACATAAATACATAAAAGTTTTGAGTTGCTGAAATATCACGAGCCCTCTCTGCATTTAGGCAATACACATCTGGCAGAGATCCTATAACGGAGATAATATTCCTGATCATACATGTGTCTGAAAACTCCAACATATAACGTAAGACATCGTTTGTATGCAATAACGTTCCACCTTCTTCATCAGGCTAGTAACGAATGTATCTGATTCACTTTCGGCGGAGACGATAGATTTTCGTTCCACAAGTCTAAATCAAAACAGCGTCTGTTACGAACAGGTTTTTAATTTATATAGACTCAAACGCGTTTCGCCCTAATGGAATGGAGCATCTTCAGTGACTGTGAATGTATATACATGGTTTTGTTAAGAAATTTTCAATATTAGTAAACATAAATTCGTTCCTTTTGGAAGAACGTTAGTAAAATAGGAATGTTAAGTCGTTGGTGAGGGATAATATAACATTTTTTTTGGTAAAGTTGCACAGGATATAGTAATTGACAGTATCATTGCCATATTGATCAACGAATTCATTAGTTCGATCTAGTATGTGTAAACAGAACATTAGCTTTCTTAACTCTAGCAGCTGGGGTGAAGGAATAGCAAAGATCACCTTCTCCCTGAGCAGGCAGCGAGCGCATCAGACACATAAAGGAGTGACGAAATGGGGCGCTTGTACAAAATGCCGCTCGCCGAAAGAGTCACGGCCATTAATTTCCAGATGGATGGCTCTACGTTTGCTCGAACGAGCGGAGTACCCCTGCGTGCTACGCCCGTATTTGGTGTGTCGACGTGGAGGTCATTAGGGCTCACATCGTATTGAAGCGTCTGCGTGTAGGAATAGTCTTTATTACGCACACTACATAGAATGAATCAGAAAAATGTCTAAAAATCCTTCTCCAGATGAAAACAAAGAAAACTTTAAAGAAATTAAAGAAGCTTTTCACAGTGTTTGATGAATGCCAGATAGAACACTGAACGCAGGACAGTTTTCACGTACGATGATCATTACCCAACAGTTCGGTCGAGATATGGTGAACATTGGCACATTAATGGACATTCCACCTGTTCTACATTATTTGATGCAAATGATCCATGGCCGAACAGTTGATTTGACCTGGCACAGTTTAATACGGCAGACTTCCATTGCGAATCAAGCACAAGAGATCCTTTCCTTCAACGAGATTAGTTGGACGTTTAAAGCCACATTCGGCACACCTGACACTAGGAGAGATTTTGGTTCCATGTGTTTGAAGTAAGTGAGGTATAGTCACTTTTATCAGAGTCGGAGCCAAATATTGGCTTACAATTGGTGCCCCCCCCCCCTCCTTCCACCAATATGATCTGGCAGATTTGAGGCAATGTATTCATTAAGGGAAAAGAAAGGATGAAAAGAAACTGATAATAAAAGTCTGTAACAACCGATCGGTGAAATATCACCACGAGTTTGGATTATTTAAAACTCTTATACACAAGATATAATAGGAAAACAAGTAGGAAGCTTTTAACTATTAAATAAATTTAAAGTACATAATTTTAAAGGTAAAAATAAGAACACAAGAAATAGTGTGAAAATCAACAACAGGAGCAACCGTTTATAATCACTAGATTGTTTTACAGTTTTGACTTCACGTGGCAAAAGGTATAAGTTTCCAAAATATATTATTAGTAAATTTACTGTATCGAAAGATAAAAGTCGCAGATACAAACAATAAAACGAAAGTTATTATACTTTCACAAAACTTCAGGAATGTTACTTTTTGGAGAGTACAATACACAGAGTGAGTCAGAAAGGATTTTAAAACTTTGGAATCACATAGAAATTTGCTGAGATAACTTACAGAATCTGTAGATGTGTCATTTTGCAGCAAACAACCTCTAGTTTGATGCACTACGTGCATCAGTGCTACACCATTCTGCCACCAGGAGCGCCAGCGTAGTGCACAGATAAAATGGCTACCTTCAATGGTGCGGGCCGTGCTCGCTGTGTGTTTTGGTTTCATGAAACGAACTCTGCAACTGTTCGGCGTAAATTGCGCTCCGAATACACTATAGAACCTCCAGACAGGTCTACAATTTACTCTTGGCACAAGAACTTAGTTGAGACGGATTGTTCACTGCTACATGATACGCCCGATTTGCTTCAACGAGTGAGGGAAGAAATTGATTACCGGTAGGACGTTTGCCGCATTACAATTGTAGTGACATAGAACCAAAATGATACTTGACACTTTTATGTGAAACTTGAGGTTGTTTGCTACAAAATAACATCTGCCGATTCTGTAAATTTCTCCAGCATTCCAAAGTCCTTTTTGACGCACCCTATTTTTTAGGGCTTTTAGACCAGGGTACCAAAGCCGGGTAGTATTGTGGGTAAGGTAATCAAAGGAAATTGACCATCGCCTTTATATATAACAAAAATATATATATATATAAAAAATCATCCCGGAATTTGCCAATGGTTATTTTTGGAACACCCAAAAAAGATAAATCTAGATGGATTGATCCTGGTATCGAACTCTGGTTCTCCCGAGATCCACTCTCCAACATTAATGGCGTTCGAATCATAATGTAACACTGGTTTTCGCAGTACTCTCGTAATTACAGTTATCATCAACGTATAGAACGTTAGGATACTTAAATCGTGCGGCTACTTTGAAAAGTTCTTGACCTCGATCATAGACACAGCTATATACTCTCCGAACATAAATAAAAATTTACTACAGAATAATATATAATTACTCCCTACAAGAAAGGATTTTAAGATATTCCGTACGTTAACTTATCACTACAGCACAGAATAATATATATGCCACCCACCACAAATACCAAGCAGTACCAAGAAGGTTAGTGAATATTACGGAAATGATTAACATTGGAAACCTCAATTGCAGAAGAGGAATAAGTTCCGTAAGTCCCTCCATGAAGGTATGATTGTAGTGTCACACGCTATTCCAGAACGGGGATCACGGCGGAAAAAATACCTTTTTATGTATGAAGAATTTAAAAAAACTGGCGGTGCGGTAGAAAAAAAATGTTTAAATGTGTGCACAATAATGCGACTAATGTAGAAAATGAGTTTTTAATTTGTTTTGCTTTATATTAGACCCATTCAGCTTTTTTTTTTAGTCTCGTTCATATTTGACCAACCCTGGTATAAGTGTCAACTATTCCACATCACAAAATTAAGGGTGAAAATGCATATTGGATAAAAAGAGGAGGGAATAAAGCTGGTGCCCTCGGAAAAAGGTAAATGTGACGAACAAGTTGTGAGGTGGCAATTTTTCAGTGCAGCGCTAAGTGCACGCCGCGATGGCGGTAAGGCGGTAAGTGGCGGGTGCGCCTTCACTTATTCACGACACCGGCGGTCTTCTCATATTTATAAGCCTCGCACGTGACGCACCCAATTATCTCACGAACCACTGCCCGGCTATTCCGAGCAATGCAACTGGGGAAGCTGTCCCTTGCTACCTGTCCTAATCTCTAGCGTTACGCACTGATTTTTCAGCTTGCTACAGTGTTAGTCTACTTTCATGTCTTATCCATATTGCTTCAAAACGAACCATTGGTGGAAACCACAGATCGCTCGAACTAGCACAAAAATACAATGAAATAAGCCACACAGGTTTTACTGCGTCATCAAGGTAAACAGTACGACACATTTAAGTAACAATAATTTGTTGCTTCAGCAAAATCTAACTTTACCTACTTCTTTCAATTTTTATATTTCAATATTTAATCTGTATAAAACCACCAACTGCAGACCTAAATGATTTCATACAGAACGAATAAATATAATTTTTGTTTTAAAAACCTTCTGAACTTCTTTCTTTGCAGCGAATAAAGGAAACGAAATAATTTAATGTTGTAATCTAAGGCATACCTACCTACGTTGATATTGACTAAGATGTATGATTACCCAATTACGAATATGGGCTGTCAAACTTCATTTATGGTATATATTATAGTTCATCTCCGCAGTAAACATCTAAACTGTACTTTCTGATTAGGTTCTTTTTTTTTTTTTTTTTTTTGCTTTTGGCTTTACGCCTAGTCGATGTCGAGGTCATTAGAGTCCGGAAAGACCCGTGCGCAAGGAATGGGGAGGAATTTGACCACGGCCTTTTAAAGGAACCATCCCGGCAATCTCCTGGAGAGATTTGGAGAAACCATGGAAAACCCTAATCTGGATGGCGGACGAGGATTCGAACCCGCGTCCTCCCAAAAGCGAGGCCAGAGCATTACCTCTCTCCTAAAAACGCTCGGTTTCTGATTAATTCATTACGGCCTTAAAAAGCTAGGTCTTCGGAGTCTATGTACGAACGGAACATGGCCAGTACATAGGAAGTAACACAGCATTCGCCTGGTGTGAATTCTGAAAAAAAAAATACAACCTCACTTGGATTTGAATTAGATTCCCTATCACATACTCTTCACTTCTTTAAGCAGTTTTTGTGCCGAGTGGGTTAAAAAATTTTACATCCTATGCACGAATAACTAAACATGCTTCATGAATCCAAAATTACCACATCTTTTGCCCTCCCATCAGTCAGCAAAAACATTATGAAGAAATAATTGCAAACGAGTGAAGAAATTTAAGGCGTTATTATTATAAGGATGTTTTAGGCAAAAGTTAGTGTACATCACCGGCTTCCCAATATCCACTAGGAAAATATTTTACGAATTGTGTTTAAAAATATTCATTCAGTTTCTTCAAGTAATGAAAAAACTTGGTTCACACTGGTATACTAAAAGTTGACAGCAACTATCATTTTGCAACTTGGAAATGGATTACTAGTTTGTCTGGCTGGAAATGGTGAGCTAAATCTCCAACCCAAATGTGATGAGGCAATGTACAAATAACTACCTACTTTAAATCCCTCTAACCAATACTTTATAAAGAAGAACAGACAAGAAAAAAAAAATCTGAACCATAATTCTCTCAAACAAAGGAAAGATAATCGACTAAGAGTTAGTTATCCTAAATATTCGTATCCTATCACGGAAATCGAAATCTAATAAACTTGTGAAACTGCAAATAATTCTTTAGTCGACACTAATACTATAAACGCTAAAGCAACTCTGTCTCTTACGCTTTCAGGACTAAACGGCTAAGCCTATCATGAAGAAGTTTGACAAGGAAATGCTTTGTTTTATTAGGAAGGACACAGAATACAATATATTTTGTTATGAAATTTTGAAAATTAACCGTACGGTGACAGACAGACGGGTAGCGAGTGTGATGTTATATCGGCCACTCAGGTTTTGTTTCTCTCGCAGCCAGTTTTTCTATTAGCTGTTCATAGATTTTATGCACAGAAACACTTTTTATAAAAGTTAGCTCACGGGTTTCCAACGCCCAAACACGATATGTCTAAGAAAAGGACAAGTGCTAAAAAACGGATGAAGTGTAAGTTCAATTTTAATCGGATAAAAAACTTATTTCTCTTAGGGTCGTACGCCTCGTCAATATCGAGATCATTATAGGTGGGAAACGGGGAAGTAACGGGAAGGATCTAGCCCACCATTCATAGAGTGTTATAGAAAAACCATGGAAAACGGAAACAGTGGCGAATTCAGGATTTTGGTTAGGGGGGCGGGGGGGGGGTTACGATTTTGGTTTGGGTGGCTACGATTTTAGTTTGGAGGGGGGCTTGACTATGGCTATGGTAGGCTTCATGAGACGGGGGGGGAGGGTCAACGATAAAAAAACTCATGTCAACCTTTCAGATTGGCGCCCTAAAAGAACAGTAGAGCTAAAAAAAAGTCCCCAAAATCACGGATGTCTTTGGGGTTACCTAGATGCTTTTTTTGGGGGGGGGGGGCTTGAGCCCTTTAGCTCTCCCACTGGATCCGCCACTGAACGGAAATATAGTTGACTGAAAAGGAATTTAAGCCCGCAGCCTTCCGTATGCCAAAACATTAGCGTCACTTATTTCCACGAATCTGGGAAGTATCCGTGCATTCAAATGCAGTTAAACACATCTTTTTTATCTTTACCAAGATGCCTCAGCATATAATACTGGATGAGGTCAAGCCCTGGTGTGGTATTCGCTGTTTATGTTTGAATCCAGCTCACATGATGTGAAAGAGCTATTGTACATCTGCGTATCCGACGAAGCGAAGCTTTAACATCCCTTTTGGCAGCAATTCTTCGTCGCTGGACCCGAAGGTCCAATTTGGAAGAAGAAGTGACGGCAGCGAAGGACTCTGCCATCAGCGGTGCAATGTTTCGCTAATCGTAAACTACGCGCAACTGAGCCATTAATCACACTGGTGATCCAGATATACGTCGGAGAGACTACCGTACTTTTGATGATGTGCTCAAAACCTTCCGCCATGACTTATTCTTTGATATTCTTATAAACACGTCACGATCTAACTCTTTCAGTTCGGAACGCCGTTAGGCTGCCGCGTGTTGGATGCAACCTAAAACTACGTTGTTGTTGGTGGTGGTGGTGCTTAAGGGCGCGTCGACGACTGGGTCATTAGCGCCCAAACAATATCCGGCTAAGCGACGTGGCATAAAATTTGCAGTATTACAGTCTGTATGGCCGACTGTACGGGGGTCGGCCACACAGACGGAAAATATAAATAAAATACTAAAATGTTGGCTGTAAAGAGGCCAACCAGATATAAAAGCTTACAACTAATAATACAACAAGAAAAGACACTATGTACATGGTTGAGTGGCTGTAAAATGGCCACTCATCCCCCTCAATATTGTGGTTTTTGTGGCTTTAGGGCGCGTTGAATGCAAAGTCATTAGCGCCCTAACAATGACGAGCTAATAATTTGCTAAAAAATATACTAAAATACCATCTTCATGGTCGACTGTAAAGGGGTCGGCCATACAAACAGCAAATAAAATAAATCATAAAATCTGACGTGGCTTATACGGGCCACGAGGATTTGAAAGTACAACACCTGGATGGCTCCAAAGGGGCCAGACAGATTCACAAGAGGATTAAAAACACTACAAGTATCCCTGGCTGTATAGTGGCCAGCAAGACATGAATTATATCTGTGTAAAAAAAAAAACAATGCATGTGGATGGGTGGCTGTAAAGAGGCCACCCATCCATCATCCTACCTGTTTACTTTCACCCGCCCCCGTTCGTGTGGGTCTACGGTCACTGTCTGCTGAGGATCGGGACCGGGCTCGTCCACCAGCATTTCAGTTTCTTCTGGCTCCGAAGAGACAGACATCTCCGACTCATCGAAATCACCAAACACGTCTATGGCTTTCTTCTTCCTCGCACTCTTTCCCTTGTTTTCCCTACTACCAGGTAACCTGGGAGGGGACGAAGAGGGGGATTTCACAAACTGAGTCGGGTCCGTCTGCCTGGACTTCGGGCCCCGGACCTTCATTAGTATTGGTAGCAAAAGATGTTGCTACTACTTTCACTGCACTAGGTGGAATTGGAGGTGGAATGACTTTAACTGGTAATGCTGGTGGAACCTTCATTATTGCTGCTGGTGTGGTCGAGGTCGCAGACGTGCTGCTACCAACATCCGCAGTCTTAGATGTAACGACCTTAGCGGATTTTGCACAGCATTTGCACTGACATGATTACATGGTGCTAGTGCTCATGTCTGAAACGGACGTCTGGGTAGAAACACTCTGCTTCCTGACGGGAGCTGAAGCCATCTTAGCAAAACTAGTTCCAAAAATTGGAGTGGCGAGCGACTTGGCATTCTTTTTAGCTTTCCCATAGGGAATCCGCTCTTTGGTCTTCAGCTCCTGTATCTTGCGCTCTTCAAGATACACTTGACACTCCCTACTCCAGGCAGGGTGCGACCCGTAGCAGTTGACACACACCTATGGTAGCGTGCAACTAACACCAGGCTCATGTGCGCCCTTGCCGCATCTACCTCAGGTGGGGTTACCTTTGGACGACGGCGTCGGATGTCCGAACCGCTGACACTGGTAACAGCGCATCGGGTCCGGAACATACGGACGGACGTTCAGATTTATGTAGCCTGCTTTCATGTTCTTCGGCAGTACTGGAGTGTCAAACGTCAGGACGAAGGTGGCAGTTTTCTCTATACTGCCACTAACCCTTCGCGTTATCTGTCGTACCTCGACCACTTTCTGATCCTGCCACTCCTTAACCAGTTCCTCGGTCCCAATATCTATTACGTCGCGGCAGGTGACAACGTCTTTGGAACAATTCAGGGATTTGTGGAGTTCGAAAGTAACAGCTAACTGCCAGAGCTTCACACAGTTAAGGAGTAGGGTAGCTTGTCTATTGGTGGATGTTTCCAGCGGCAGCGTCCCGTTCCTCAGCTTCTTTATAGAATTCAGGGTCTCTACCAGACCTTGTAATCATTTTTGAATATAGAAAGTCGAAGCTTTCTCGAATGATCCTTCCGTTCTTTCCATTACAACAAAGGCGTTCGCAAGCGAACATACCTTTCGGTTACTGTCATTTTCTGAAGCGGGGGGGGGGGGCTATCAACGTTGTAATGAATTAAAAGGTACAGTGCCATTAGGCACTAAGTGATTCCACGGTGTGTGTAAATATTGCCGATGCGTCGTGTCAACGAACAGAAACGTGACGGAACTAAAGCGTCCAGATTTACAAGCACCTTGGGGGGTGCTGACAACGTCCTTCTCAACGTGGACATAAAGCGGATTTATAACCCCCATAAATAACTGAGACCCGCTTTCTATTATCGCACGTTTCGGAAAGTTCCCGCCGAAAACTGGCGCAGACTAGCAAAAATAAACCTTAGTGACGCTTCCTAGTAAATGAGTGCGTTATGAGAGTAGGGGAAGACGATCCAGCCAATAGAGAAGCCGCCTCAATTTATTGCCGTGTTGGTGTTTTTTCTTGTCTGTTCTGGGGCCAATGTGGCGCTGGTCCTTTGGCGCGGATTGCGGTGATTCGCCAAGAGCCGGACCCGACATCGCATTACGACAAGTACAGAGTCTTGCTCGGAGGAGATGAACGGACGACGAGACACTCTGGTGCAGATCTTCATCTAGTACGGCCGAAGTGACCTTCGTTGAGTACGAGTCGGCAGCTGGGCCGGTCGAGAAAGCTGGAAGACCACATGTGGCGCTGGTCTTGCCTGGTCGCTGACCTGGGCTGTGAACAATGGTAAAAGCTACGACCCGGACGGAAACTCATGCAATCGTTCCACCCAGTAATGACCCTGAGATTTTGCTCTAGCTGTTTGATATTCAATGATATGTAATTGTTATCCTCAGAATAAAAACAAAATTCATGTTTGCCTAATTTCACAATAATAAATTGTACACCCAATTTTCAGTTTTCCTATTCATTACAATAATATTTCATGTGATAAGCTGAAGATTAAGTATGACTTTTGATATTCCAAATTGATAATTTTGTTAATGATAAAACAGTGTGACCCAAATATAAACGTCCCCAAGGTAGACGTTACAACCCTCACCCGCTTCTTAGAACTGGGTGTATTTATATTAGCCTGCGGCACACCCGTACCGCAGGTTTTATTGGTTTTCTTGTGGGCTGGAAGTTTGGTCCCACGAGTATAACAAGTTTAAAATGAAATGCTAATACAACAGGTTGCACGCTAGCGAGTGATTTCCCTCATCGCCCATTCGCCTCATCGGCACGTGTCTGACCTTGAGGTTGAGGGTTTTTTTATAGAGATTTGTTCCGTCTTCGCGATCCGGGCGATGAAGCCAAGATCCCCGTTCTCCTAGGCACACAACGTGCCACCTTCACGCCCTACGGTGGTCGTTGAAGCATGGTAGGAACTTACGGTGTGGGAAACTTGCGGCGCTTACAAGTTTCCAGCTCGGGAACCGCGGGTTCGCCAAACCCGTACCTGGCACTTACATACCAGATCCCTGCGGGGTAAAATTACGTAATGCCCGTCTAAGATCATGAATAACGGAATGACGTGCCTCATTCCACTAGTGGACAAGCGTAATTTGCAACGTTTCTGAGATTCTCTGAATGAAAACAACAGCCGCATGGTGAATCACTTCTGTGTTATGATTCACCTTCTCCTCGATGTAGCGACACTGCAGAAGAGTAAATTAACGGCGGTAGAGCTTCCATACGGTTTTGCTGATATTCCATTTGCGTTGGCTGTTTCCTCCTCCACCTTCGTCTGTACGTGGACGCATATGAGAGAGTGATCAAACGAAGGCTCGGCAACGAAGAAATACCGCATAGTGTTTTCTTGTTCGTGCTGCGCAACAAGGATGGTACGTCATAGAAAACAGGCAAGGGCAAGGGCATTCTCGAATCTAAAGTATATCAACAATTACTACCAACATTTTGTGTATATTCTATCAATTGAATCGCCATAAAGCGCGACGTGTATGTAATTGATAAACATATGTAAAGGAAGTATTACAAACTATGAGATCAGAACATTCTGTAATGAAAACCATAACATAAATAAGTTATCTATAGTTACTGACATATACAAAATATACCCTGAATATACATTTGGTTAATTACGATTTATGTGGAGATTTCAAATATATGTGATGTCTAGTAAGGATTTGTACCTTTTAATGTACAACATTCAATTCACTTTAATGACATAACTGATATCACTCTAATAAGCAATTGTTAGTAACCATAAGATCATTTATATGCTCAGGAGTAAGACTGTTTCACTTTTTAAGAAATGACGGAAAATCACCACAGAAATGTTGAAATATGGTGCAATCTATCGATTTTTACTTTTCTTCAACATAGAGTTGTACCCGGTCTTTAAGTATCCGAATTTTCCGAAAGTAAACATATAAAATCTTATAAAATGATACAAAAACACATAGAAGATAAGAAAAAGAAGACATATACTCTCCACTTTTTAATTTTTCAGTTATTTCATTGCCCGATTTAGTGATTTTAAGACTGCGATGCAGTTCGTGGCTGTTCCGATTGAACCGGTGGAGTACCAGCGTGGCTTCGTCCCCACGCAGCACGTGGATAACATACCGAGCATACTGTCAGGCTCGTGCTTACGTCCAGGCTCGGTCCTCTGTACTGTATGTCCGGTATTTGGCCGGCAGAAGTCGCGCTAGCAGTGACAAACCGAGCGAGTCTAGACAGCGTTTGCAAGACTCCAGTCCGAAGGAAAGGACGACGAGCAACGTGGAGCCCACGTATCGCGCTGCCCAACTGGGGTACGGCAAGTGCCCGGTGGTTGTGCACTTACAAGTGGTTTCCCGTACCACCCATTCATCTTATCAACACGTAACTCACCTTGAGTTTGAGGGGTTTTTTATATAGAGTTTTGTCACTTCCTAATTATCGAGGCCTTGAAGCCAAAGTCTACGCTTTGCAAGAGATAAAACGTTTCACCGTCACACCCTACGGTGGTCGTTGAATCAAGCAAGCAATTTACGATGTGAGAAACTTGTGAAGCTCACATGTTTCCAATCTGGGTAACGCAGTTTAGGCAAACGGTACCTGGCATTTTCATGACAGGCCTTTGTTCGATGTTGCTACAGTAAGATATTGAAAATTAAGTAGACATATAAAGTACAAAATGTATGTGTTTTTTAGATGACAGGCGTAGGAAGACGTCTGCGGAAGAGTTCCATAGAAAGAACAGACAAATGTGCGGGTAATAAATTAAAACACGTAGGATTGGTTAAAATTTTAGTGGAGGGAATAGTTGAGGAAAAGAATACACAGTAAGGAAAAAATTAGAATGTATGTAGCAGATATTGTTGTTGTTGTTTTTGTGGCTTTAGGGCGCGTCGACAGCGAGGTCATTAGCACCCTAACAATGACCAGCGAATACTTTAGCTAAAAAGAATACTAAAATGCCATCTGCATGGTCGACTGTAAAAGGGTCGGCCATACAAACAGCAAATAAAATA
>CM061921.1:57232663-57257726 GCA_031002005.1 Vandiemenella viatica
TTATGTAGGGGAAAAGTAACATACGTTTCTTTCAGAAAACCGTACGTAAAGCACGATTTGCGTAGAATTTCCGCTTGCTCTATTTTTATGAACTGAGTGTTTGGATAGAACTAGTACGTAAACCAGTGTTCGCAGCCAAAATTCAGAATCACCCCAACTATGCAGTTAATGAATTATCGACTTTTTCGCTATGCAGCTAACGAAGCTGTATTTAGAATATGAGTAACCCAAATTCGAGGCCTTTTTTTATATATACTTACGTCTTTACGTCTTGTCGACGTTGAGGTCATTAGAGGCGGGATGGGACTGGGGACAAGGAACGGGTAGGAATTCGGCCTTTTTGAAGGAAGCATCCCGGCATTTGCCTGGAGTGATTTGGGGAAACCATGGAAAACCCAAATCTGGATGCCCGGACGGGGATTCGAACCGCCTTCCTCCCGAATGCGAGGCCAGAACGCACCACGCTCTGTATTATTTCGTACCTATCTTCAAATATTTGATGCTCGGTTGCAAGATTTTAACGAATTTTAGATATTTACACACAAGAGGAGAAAAATCTGTATTTGGAAAATCAGTAACCCCACTTCTAGCATTATTATTGCACGCTCCGGGTCACCAGTTCGATACCCAGTCACCGAATTTCGATGAGTTTTCTACATTGCTCTATACAACACACAAAGTTGTATTCGCATCATTAAAATTCCAAGCTATTATGGCTTGCTTTGGGCCCGCGGGTAACTGCTTGGTGCCGGTAATTCAGTAAATTTTCTCCTTAAATTCAAACTGGATTTCAAATCTTTGAAATTTATGTCCTACAACACGCAAAGCATTATCCACAATATCCATAATTAAACTTCGATCATGCAAGTGTAATAAGTCCATGTTCAAAATGATACTATTAGATATTACTCTAAAAGTCTCGGGTTACCTAGGGTGGGTTCAGAATTTAAATTTGCGTTTAAATGTGTTAAGTTCGAGTGTTGTTCGAACATGCGACAACTCTCGTTGGAGTCTCAGTCAGGAAAAATTCGTCTTTTACGGTTTCATCCAATGGAAAAATGCCAGTTCGATTTCTGGATATCTATTTCACAGCGAAACTATATCTATTATTACATTTAGAGTCGTCTTAAAGTTAGTTGTACTACCACATACACATCTGTAAATAATCGTAAATGGGACTGGCAGTCAAGTCTGATGATTTACCTTTCTAAGCTGGAAGACATATTCAACGTGTTTCCGGAGATAAATGTCGAATGGTTCTGCTGATGGTTTAAAGATTCAAGATGATGTCAATGAAAATTCCTGACCGGACCGATAACTCCGAGACTACCTAAATTGTTAGATTTACACATATTTATGCAAGAATATTGGCAGACTAGAACAATGTTTTTATTGACTTTAGAAAACTTAGAGAAATTTCATCCTTCAAAGAAAGAACATATATCCAAAACGACTCAGTCACGCGTGAAGGAATGGCAACGACGTATAGAAGACAAAATAAATAATTACAATCTCACCCGCAGTATCAGTAAATCAGTTTTATATATACTTAACAATTACACATATCAGCCAGAGCCACGGTCTGGCTATCTCTATGTGTGTGAATCTGTATACCTGTAACTGCAGGAACGATATTGCCTTGTATTATAACTATGACATTACTACCCATCTGTAGCGGTGACATCTAGGCGACGAGTTGAGACAGATTGACGGTTATCAGGTGAGTTGTAGGCGGAGTGGTAATATTTTCAGTTCTTTCCTCCGACCCCCCCCCCCCCTAATCTCGATTGCGTGGATCTCGTCCAACTCTCATAATTCACTAGCAATGCAATTCGTTTTACTGAAACATGCTCACTAGCTAACAAGTCTTTTGCACTATTATTCTAAGCGTGGAGGCACTAGGTAACTTACGATATTGCAAAGTCGAAGAGAAAGATCTCGCAATCGGGATGACGCGGGTTCGAATTCCCATCCGGCCATCGAGATTTGGGTTTCCCATCGTTTCCTCAAATCACTCCAGGCGAATGCTGAGATGGTTCCCTCAAAAAGGCCATGGTCAAATTTCTTCCCGTTCCTTGCCGCCCAGTCCTTTCCCGCTCTATTGACCTCAACGTCGACGAGGCGTACAGCCATAACAAAAAAAGAAGAAAAAAGTGAAAGAGCGTAAAATATTCTCTTACACTATGGTTTAACACGGTGTCTGTTGATGGATCCAACACAACCTTCGTATGCTAGAGCTTTAATTATGGATGTTGTGAATAGAGCTTTGTATCTAGTGTGTATTAAATTTAAAAAATACGTAGAAATTTCGGTACTGGTCGTCTAAATGGTGGATCGGAGCACGCAAGAATAACGCTAAGGGTGAGGTTACTTATTTTCTGACTACGGATTTGTGTGCTGTAGGGCTTAAATGTTGACAATTCGTTGAAATTCCGTCATCGAGCTTCGAACCGGTGAAAATATGCGCACATTATTTGAGCTTACTGAAAATCTGAATAGAACATTTTTAGTTGTTAAATTTTATCGAAATTCCATCATTGCACACAAGCAAGCATTAATAATGCTAATAGTGAGGTTAGGAAGCTTAAGCGTCCTTGAGCGAAATAATAACGCAACAACATTACATGTTAGAAAGCAAATCTTTGTTGATGGTATCTTCGTTGACAGGTAGAATTCTATTTGATAGCCATTTTAAATGATGATAGAACTTGGTTTGATTCAAAATTACTCAGAAAATGAACGACATTACAAGTCAGTAGCAGTTGTTTCCCGATAATTATGAAGTGCTGGGCATTGAACCCCGAAATGTTAAGGCAGAATTTCTCCACACAGCCAATTCATTTGATTGACTGTAACTGCATTGTAATATTATTTATGATACTAGCCTATAAGCATTTGATGTTCTTAATTTTCTCGCGGAAAAAGCCGCGTTAGAACGAACTGCTTGGGTTTGTCAGAGCTGTAGGAGTATTGTATTACAGATCTCTCTCTTCACCAGAATTCGGTTAAAATACTTCATCCAATTATTCCTGTAATACACAAAACTGTTAACGTATTCCCTGACATAATCATTAGCGTCGCACTTTAATCCTGTATTACTGAACATTTTTGGTGTGATTAATGTGCACGATCGTAAGGAAACGACAAACACAAAACTGAAGTAAAACTGTATGGCAGATTCGTATTTGCATCTCTTCTGGATTGAATGCATTTTTGCCTGTTTTACGATAGAGAAATCAAGGGACGAGGTAACAAGCGATATTTGGCTGGGTTCCGTCAGGCGGGATGATTAATTCGCCGTGCGACATTTCACAGTTGAGAAGCTAGCTGAAAGCGCTTTCACCTGCCCTGTCCTAATTCAACCCGTCGCTAATTGTTTTTGCTGTATGTTTTGGGCTTATTCTTGCACAACGTCCAACAAGTATCAACAAATGTTACTGGTTATAGAAAATGACGCACAGCCTGATCCACGAAAAGGTGGCGCATTGTCAATATTTTCCACAAATCGTAACACGAGGTAAGGTATAAAATTTTAAAAACAGTGGCATTGCTGAATTCTGTTGTTATTAATTCGCTAAACTATGTATTATTAATTGTTGATGAAAAAATTACTTACAAATATTTGTTTTCTTTCCTCTCAGAGCATTTACTAAGAGTTAAATATTAAATGCAGATTTTAGAGCGCAGCAAAAAAAAAAAAAAAAAAACTTCAGTAATACGAATTACCTGTTCTACAACACTGTGTCCTTCTTTAAAGATTACTGATTTCAAATGAAAAAATGGGTACTTAAATTTGTTTTTATTATTCATTACTCAAAATAGTTTCCTAGAAATCTTGTTTTTTATTAGAACTTATAGTTTCGTGGACTGTGAAATCATTAGACAGGGGATACGATTATTGTCAAGAAAAAGATAAGAAATTGGACTTGGCTTTCGAGAAAAAATAACCCTGTATTCAGTTGCAAATATTTCGGAAAGTTATGAAAAATGGAACTTGGATGGTACGACTGTGAATCGAACCCAGATCCTACCTTTCTGATCTAGTCGGTAGTTATCGTATGTCTCACTACCAGCCACGATACTCCCACTTGAAATTATTGAAAGATTATGTCATTTGAGAAGTCGGCCGGAATTGCCAGCGTTTTATATGTCCTCAATCAATCAATCATGCATTTCCCTTCATAGCCACTTTCAACCATCATAAGCCACAGGCAACCAGTTCAGGATAACAGGACAAATACTTCAGCATTACAAAGCCTTTTTTTGGCAAAAGCTAATGTAAACCCGGTATTTAATCTTGGGGAATCTGTGACACTATTAGAAATCTTTTTTATTTAGTGCCAACCAAAAACAACAGCGCCTTTTGTTGGCAAACAGATAAATTTTAACGGATGTATTAATTGGAGAGATATTTGATTTAATAACTGCTACTCTTTGAGGGATATATAGTGAGTTGAAATAAATTTAGGGGTATGAACTCCAACCAAATGTTACTTCAGTGAATGTACTGACTTGTTCGGTATGCAATGCGTATCCCGTATTGTGGACAGTTTTCAGTCTCTTTTTCGTATTCAGTCGTAATTTATGGTCGGGCTTTTCTATTATAGTGGTTCTCAATTGCCCATTTAGGGACGGGTGTTTACCGGTTCCCGCAGCTGAAGTACAAAAGTAAAAATATAATAACACGCAAAACATAACATTATCCAGACATCGAATTCTGTCAGCTGGTATAGAAAAAATCTCTTTCACGCTGCCTTGACACTGAACGGCTTAAAGCCGCTAATTAATACTGGGAATGCGCAACCAGAAGAAAATTTGCTGATATATACAGATTCATAATCTGTAATCATGAATATACCGTATTTTTATGTTTATGGAATGCATGAAGTTTGTATTTCAGAGAAATATTGTCTTAATACAAGGGTACCGTATGATTTGCTTTACAAGCCACTCATATTTTGTAATTGCCAAGATAGAAGACATAAATCCGGAAAACACACAGAGCTTATCGATGCTGGAGCCGATATTCATCGTCTGCCGCAGTAAGCGACTTAGCAGTTTTGTTTGTTCTGGGATTTTGCTGTAGAAGTAATTGAGTTCTACGTATTCCTCTTTATTTTCCAATAAATCTCATACCTGCGCATATGTTCCAAAACTTAAGAGTCGCTGTAAGTTGATAAGGACTACTGTGTAGAAATTATTCAGTGACTGAAAGTTTAATAGGACCTTAATGTTTTGCTATCCTGGGTAATGAAAGGGGGTAGGGTTGTTTCCCCTTTGCCATCTCTTTGCTCTTCATTTGTTTATATGTTGTGTAAGTTTTGAAGCGGGAATTGAGTACCGTTTCAGGATTCCCCTAGCTAATTACGAAATACCGCCTAAAAACCGTAATCAGAATTGCAGGTATACCAGGCCCAAGATTTCAATCTTGTCCCGTTGTATATTCCGGAATGGCGTTGGGCAGTGATTAAATTGCATGTGATAAATCAAAATAAGTATGATACTGTTGAACAATAACCTACTTTGGTCAGATGGAAATACTATAGCACAAATTTACTACGTCGTTTATTTTATTTACTTTGAATTACAAAAGAATAGCAAAATTATGAAAAAATTACCTTTGACTGAGAAAGAAATTTCTTCTGATACGAACTTGAGACTTAAAATAATTTATATTATTAATTATTAACTGCAGAAAAGAATGGTCTCCAATAACATTGCATTAAAGTGTATTATGATGACATGAAATGAGTTCAGAACATAACGGAGGTACCTGGTAAAACTAATTGCAGATTGCGATTGATGGATTGAATTTTTATGAACTGTAATATTTCTATAAAGGGCATTACGTATTTCACTCTTGTATGTCCTCATCTGGAGTATTGTTCTGCAGTATCGGATCTGTATCGCAAGGAATTGATAATACCCTGGTCATGTTCCCCTACGTCTCCGAACTAACCATTGTGTCCAGATAAGAGTAGTGGCAAATATTCTCTTCGCGCGGACGGAAGGACAGCGGAGTGGAGATAGAACAGACGACCCTGAGCCGCCTCTGTCAACTGAACGCACTATAATGGTATAATGGATATGCGGAAAAGAGCAGAGTTAAATGCGTGACCGCTTGTCACAGTCCTTAAGAAAGTGTCGCATAATTAATATGGAGACGACGTAGATTACGCACAAATTAATGAGTAACTTGCGAACAGCTGGTGTCAAAAATGAAATGCTTCTTCCAATAACATACTTGGGTATCGGTGACAGCATAGTAAAGATCAGATAAGGAAGGTGTCATACGTATGCCTTTATGAATTCTTTCTTTTCTGGTTCCGTTAGGGATTGTAATGCGCAGAATAAAGATTTGGTATAAAGCGCCCTTTGTCACCAAAACGTTTTTTTAGGAATTGTGTAGATGGAGATAGTGCAACTGTTTTGTGTTAGTAATGAGGTAGCCGTGAACAAAGCTAGTCAATAGATTTGATTTTATTTTCTCGAAGAAATTGAGTTTCCGTTGGTTGATTTGCTCCAGTGTGGCTTTCATCGTCAAATTTCCGTGGTATACGGGATACGTTCGCCCTGCAGTGTCCAGTTAAAACTATTGTAGCAGTAACGAGCTGCGGGTAGCGTTGGTCTCAATTTGGGGAACTGTGGCAGTTGATTAGTGAGGAAGGTGGCCCACGGGATCTGACATCAACAGGCGCTGGAGTCTCGGGAGAAATCATTGGCGACCGCTAACAGATTGATCCAGGATTCCAGAGCACGTTCGCGCAGCTCGAATAGAACTTAAATACTTGGCTCATCCCGAGGGATGTAGTTGAAACCTGTCTTGATGGAAACTAATCTGCTGGGATTTCGCTGTCTTTTTTTCTGAAATAATTAAAGATTAGTGACGATAATGTCAATGAATTATTTTTAGAGCCGAAATTAAACAATATTTTTTCGTTTATTGGTTTGTGTTTCTATCTGGAAGAAAATCTTTTAAATTTTTTTAATGTAGTTTATGGCATTGCTGCCTAAAAGAAATATCTAGCATTTACGTCATCCGGTATGACTGATACATTATGTTTAAGCTCTCCTACCGATTCAGGAAAGGAAACGTGATCCTCTTTCGTTTAATTTTGTGAAAATGGAGCAATGAGCGATACGTCCTGCATGGTAACTGAAAATGTGAGGATAGAGGTTTCTGACATATTGAATATGTGTTCAAGAAAGATACTCTACCAAATCGAGTTGGCTAATTGAGTGGGTTTCGTGGAGGTACACCATCGGCACTTATGGCGAAGTAACGTGAATAAGCGTTAGGAATTGAGATTAATATTTGGAAAATATTTCAAGAGATTTGACAAAGTTCTGAGTACATAGCTACAAACAAACAATCATTAAAACTATCTAAAATGAATTCCATTCGCTGTTGAATTTAATTCAGCTGCAGCTTATGTTAAACATTGTATGTACTAGAATACACACTCAATTCATCTTGGCACTTATATAACGTAGAAATATTCACTGAGATTTTTCAAAGTACATCGTATGTTTAGTCTTGTGATGGGAGTAGCCACTCAAATGTAAAGCCATTGAGATGTATCATGGGGCAGCTGATGCTCAGGCAGCTGCCTTCTCGCTGCTGAATAATTCGGAGACCGCGATCAAGCGAGCTGCCCGTCCGGAATTATTCAGGCTTCCGTTACCAACTGTAAACGCGTGGCTGCGCACATACTCAACACGTTTTAACTCAGGTGGATCGTGCGTTTCTTCTCTTACCCACCTTTACAGAATCGAGCCTCGGTAACACACCAATGTGGCAGGTACGATACCGAGTCAGACCGTTTTCTTTGGTTCCCTGAAATCACGATGGCTCCTTGATAAAGATTCTGGCCGAATTACCGTTATTTTTCTACAACCAAATTCCTCATCCACGAGTCGTTAATTGTAATAATAATAATAAAATCATTGAAGATGAACGTTTTATCGCGAAAATTTATCTTGAATCTGCGATTATTGCTGGATGAATGTTTACACTAGTCATTCCCAAGTACAGTGGAGGTCGTTTATGCCGCATGATTTTTAAGCGGTATTCTACACACAGCCAGTCTACGATAATCCGGTTCTGAAATTATACGGTTATATCTTAAAAAAAATCTCACAGCCAAAATTCGTTTCGAACAGAGTAGGCATTAGAAGGGTGTTTAAATTCCAAGTTGTTTACTAGTTTATCACGAACTTTGAGAAGAAAAGGCATTTTATATCAGAAAAAATGTAAAATTACTTACTTTAATTGAACTGACATCTTGATTACCAACACCGATGTGTTGGGCATCATATCATGTAATGCTCCTTTCATAAAAAGATTAGTAACAGAAAAGTTGTAACCGTCACGCGACGCTCGGCAGATGTGAAACATCGAAATTGATGGTTATTGAAAAAATTTGTAGTAAACCAATAAATAAGTATGGAGTAATAAATTAAATAAAAATATAGAGATTCGTTAGTAAAATAAATATATTTTCTTATAAGTTGTACAGAATATAAATAAAGACCAATTTTTTTAATATAGACTTTTTTACGTTACAGTTATGGATTATTGTTTGAAGCATCTTCTGTGATTTCTGTAATAGTAGCTATTAGACTGTATTAGACGTGATTTTATCGAGGAATCTTTAAAATACGGCTTCGATTGTTGTTCCATATCTAGTTGTAGGTTCAGTTGGCTTATTATTGATTTTTCAAATCAAATTTTTGTTCAAGGAATGTTGTCAAAGGGATTGAATCGTTTGTTGCAAAATTAACATTAAATCTCCTGCTAAATCCATTAGTATTTCGCCTAAATTATCTCCTAAAATCCTTGAACCTTCGTAAGCATATATGAATTACAGATGGTGTAAAAATTTTATGATTTCTGTGACTTTTAGTTAAATATACGCAACCACCGTAATGAATTCTCTTCCATCATCCTTTTTAACTTGAGAAAAACAAATATCACCAGTAGCTGCTGGGGTAACATTAAGTTCACCTGAATAAAATAGAATGGTAATAATATATTAATGTAGTAGAAAAAGCGGCGGAGAGGGGGCATGGCGGATAAGGGAGCGTCCATAAGCTACGTAGCGTTATTTTTGTCTCCTGTTAAACTCCCCCCCACCCTCCCCCTATCTAGCCCGACGTGGCTATTACCTCTAACCCCCCTCCTCCCACGTAGCACGTAGCTTTTTCCCCCTATTTATTGCAGAAGACTTTTTGTACTGTTTTCTCTTGTCAGACTATCGTAAATTACATACGGGGATAATTAAATGACGAAAATAAATATTCAAATACTGTTATATGTACAGTTCCTCATCTTAACTGTGACAAACAATATGAATGGATAGCTACGTGGCCTACCTCGGAGCCCCTCCCCCCTTCTATCATGTAGCCCAGCCAACCCCCCCCCCCATGTCCCCCCCCAGACGGAGCCACGTAGTTTATGGACGCTTACTAAACCTCGTTGCGGCACAATGACGAGGTGCGACACTTGACGCGAACCATGGGGCTGAAAGAAATTTTAGTCGCTCATGATACGGCAAGCAGGGTAAGAGAGGAGATTGTGCACGAGAGTAAGTCTGAAAATAGTCCGGCACCAGATTTCACCAGCTCCCTGTCTGTATACGCAGCACAGCTACACAATCCTAATGGTCATCTAGACACATAAAACACTAAGACGCCGCTACATCCGTATCTAGCCTATTATTACCTTAGGGGGCGTCCATAAATTACGTGAGGTGAAATAGTGGAGGGTTGAGGGGTCTGGTGAAATCTCACCAAATATCACCAAGGGGGAGGTGGGGGGGGGGGTAACGGAAATAATAATTTTAAAAAATCACGTAATTTATGGATGCCCCCTTACGGTGGAAACCATACTTACATATTCACTTTAGCAATGAGCTACCTGCTGTATGAACATAAATGAACCGCCAGAAAAAATGGAATACTGTAATGAAGTTAAATGTTCCATACAAACACAGTATAGCTGGTGAGCTAAAAGCCTTTGAATTTTATTTCTGCAAGCCACACTACAGATTCTGCATTCCAGGGCTACAAAGAAACTTCTTACAGAAGACTTCCGGAGTATAAGAATAAAGCTGATGCGCTCGTTGCCCGCACATCATATAGCGTTAGATGCGTCTCTACGGTTCAAAGGTGATCAATCACCATAGCTGCTCAAGTCTTTCTGCCGCTCCCCCCTTTCGGAATTCATAACCCTTTTAGAATATAGAGACTCCCTATCTCGAGATAAGAAAGAAGGGCAATTGGTTCGCATAGCACAGTTTCTTGAGCTGAAACAGTACGCGTGGTCCTTGCAAATTACCACAACTGCCATTGTGGCCGCTAAATTGCTCCCGTTTTTAGAACTGCCGCCGGCAATTTGCTGGGCAATTAGTGGGCCACAATGTGCACGAGGATAGCTCAAGAAGGCGGCACGAGAAGTAGACGACTTGATATCGCGGAAAAAATAATTAACCCAAACTGCAGATTTCGTCTAATTCTCAACTACAAATGAGGTTTTAAATTAATGTTTTTGAAGTCAAACTTAGATGTAATACTTGAGAATTTTCGAGAAATGTGCAAGTCATAAATGTTTTTTAATTTAAAAAAAAATAATTATCTGAATTAATGTTTGGTACGATCAACTACCTAATGGGTATGTCACTGTTGTTCTATCACGAATTTATTCGTTTTAGTAATGCAACAGGTTATAGCAGTTTCTTCCTCAAGACAAGTCGAAATACTTTACTTAATTAATTAATATAACTAACCGTGACACTTCTGTCTTCGGACAATATCGCGGAACAAAAAAAAAAAAAAAAAAAAAAAATTGTGAAGACTATGAGAATGTGTATACAGATTGTTAATTTTTTTACAAAACCGTATTTACTATCTTTAGAGAGTGGTGCTAAATCCAATATCGTGCTGGTCAGGAAGTGATAATGAATTCCTCCTGAATATTTTTGCATAACTGTGACATACTTCCTGCTATTCTAATTCTGAAACCACACGATTGTTATTAAAATTGAAAGAATAATACTGTCGATATTTAATGTACCGTTAAGATATAAATCGCGTCCAGGCACAATGCATCCATTCTTGCGAAGAATCCAAAATTCTGCAGTATTATACGACTTAGTTTACTCGGTAATTTCCACTTCATTGTTGGTATTGGTCGTCTAGCTCTGCCTCATAAGAAGACATATTGCGTTAAAATCTTTCGTTAAACAGACTTAGAAGCTGAGATAGAAATGTTGACTTCGAGACGTGAAGATAATCTCGATACATGCTTTCGTGGTTAAACCGCAACAATACAGAAGGATGTCTTTACACTAAGGCCGGTCGTCCACTAGCACCGAATTCGTCCGACCAACTGTTTGGCCGAATATGACCGACTAATTCCGAGACAGGTAAAGGAATTGTCACGCGTCCACTTGACACGACCTGCTCGGCCGAATACGACTTTGTGACGGACGTACCGATCCCATTGAAATAGGATTAGTCGGATGTATTCGGTCGAATGGCAAACGCATGTTGCGCTCCTAATAAACTAGTCTTCATTTTTTTTATCTTGATTTGTTGTTTTTCAAACAATATCATATACTGTTGCGGTACACAGTCAGTATAAATATTTTAGTAAAAATATCTGCGGAAATTATAATTATTGCAAGTGCCTCTACGTAGTTATAATAATTATTTTATAAAAGTTTGTACAGTAAAGACAATTATTTGAATTTCGTACTGGAATATTCTCAATTGATTATGAGATATCACTCTTGTCGGGACCGTATTAAGGCATAGTCTATACAGGCTGCAACCTATGAGCCTGCATCACAATAACAAAAATTTCTTGTTTCTTATAATTCTTCTTTTTGTATCTCGTTTTTTTTCTTTTCTTTTATGTTCATTTATTTTTAAAATTGAAATATTGACTATTGATAAATTTGTAACATGGACATAACTCTAAACTTCGAGTTCTTTTTCTTCTATAATTGTTCAGAGCGATGTTAATAAATTGTTTTGAATATCTCAATGATTTTCAATTGTTTTCGTTTTACCTCAACAATTCTATATTATTCTAGATACGATATGGTAAAGTAGTCTACAATTAAATAGTAAATTTCAAATGTTTACTTTAGAATTTCGGTTAGAAAATAACTATAAAATGCGAGGTTGAATTTCAAAATATTTGCGGGGCAGGGCGCACATCCAGGATCAGCCAATGTGTCTACACATCCTAAATACGGTCCTGACTCTTGTAATATTTCGTGAGGGCAATGTAAGGTCTATTTTTACGAAATGTAGGTCACTATACATTTTATAAAAACATCCCGTTCGCTTGGTGTTGAAGCAACAATAACGGATCGGCAATGTGTGTCGGACTTAATTAGGCTGCAGTGGACGAGGATGATCGGACGAACTGGTCGGCCGTCAAATCAGGCGTTACACGGACGAATACGGATCCGACGAAATTCTGTTCCACTGGACGACCGGCCTAAGGGTAAAGGCGTCGTTGTTACCATCGGTCGGTGAACCGTGGAAATATTTTTCTGTGTGTTATTCAAATTTGTTAGTGAACTGCTTATTTTTCGAGGCGTAAATTTGGAATATCCCAGCATCCGGCTAGGTGACTGGAAAACCGGCTAAAATCAGTGGTCAGGATGGAAGCGTGAGGTTTGAAATGGAGCCTGAGTAACCTTTCACGATTCCACGCTTTAATGATTACGCTGGTCGAAATTGGCTATACTCTTCCCCCTCCCTACCAAAATTAAGCCACTTCATGAGACTTCAAAAAGTATTTGACTGTTTTTCCGCCGCTTAGATGCCTGCGCATTGTTTTCATGCATACATTATACTTTCTAATAAACACAAAGATAATCAAACAACCAGTCACGGTCCAGAAAGTGACACCGAGTTGCCGCGTTCGACTTGCACATTGCTACACGTATTTTATTCTAGGGTACTTGCGTACACTTTGAGTGAGAAAGACCATTGAGATTCGAATGCTCCCATTGGAAAGCGAGTGACGCACTTAATATTCAAACGGGGCGCACTCGATCAAGTCACACTTTTCCGTTCACCCGACAAAGCTTCCTTAAAGAAGCAGGAAAAGCTTTCACATTATTTCCGATTCGATGAAGCTTTCTCGTTTCCATTTGCCACACTGCTTTACGTGAAAGGAAACTGAACTGTGAGACTAGTATGTTTTACTGAGACTATCGGGACATTTTCTTCTATTTCCTCTATACTTTTACCGATTTCTTATGGTTCTACTCTTCACATTTGAACAGATAATTTTCTCTGTTATCTGCTCCCATCTACAAATTACTAGTTTCTCTTAATTCTTTTATTAATAAGTTTCCTTTATATGGTGCTTATGTCCCCACTGTAGACGCGCCCTGAAGCCCCAGTAACATCTTCAACAACAACAAGAGTAACAAGTTTCCTTTATATTTTATTATAGGCGATGTCATATTTGCTCATGGTTTAGAAAAAATTTTAAGTACGTGATCAATTGTTCCATCTGCAAGATGTTGCTACCTGTGTTTAACATTGTCGATTGTCATATTGATGCATGGCCTTTGGCGTTTAATCTCAACTGCACATTTACTGTCAGTTCATTCCCGCCTCTAATGACCTCGACGTCGACGAGGTGTAAAGCAATAAGTAAAAAAAAAAAGTCAGTTCATTTTAGATATAAAAAGTAACGGTTTTCTGTGTCTCTATGGTGTTCCTTGTCAATGTGTCATTGGAATAAGCGATCAGATACATCCAGTCGCATCTGTCAGTAAACTCAGCAATCAGCACATCTTCTTATGATGCCATACACTATTTCAGGCATAGGCGGTTCCATTGGGGATGTACCCCTCCATGAGAACTGGTGTGGTTTCCCGTTGCATTCCGAGTGTACGTTCGTATTTTTTTTATAGTAGGTGTGAATGACTGTGATATTGTGGCTGTTCAGTAGAGAGTGTCGTTTGTGTTGTATAAAATGAGAGATGAAGAAAGGATAGGGTGAAACCCGATGCCGTCCCATTCAGGCCTAATCCGAAAGACACCGCCAGGCAGGTGAATCACCATCTATAGTACCGTACGCCCTCAGTCCGTAGGCAATGCGGACAAATTAGGGATCTAACCCAGGACTTTGGCGCGCAATCTGCTGGTCGTGTCCCGATGATGAAAATTTCTTCCACCACCAGGATTCGAACCAGCAAAACCCTTGTCGTTGCCAGACACCATCACGGTGCCCCAACCAACTTCCCAGAGAAGAAGCTTATTTTCTACAACAACATCGAAGCAATAATGTCTGAATCTGGCATTTGGTATGAAGTGGGCTTAAGTCACGTTCGACCATCCAGAAATCGATTTCCAGAAATCACTCCTGGAAATTGCCGGGATGGTTCCTTCAAAAGTCCAACGCCGTTCCTTGATCAGAGTCCTCCTTATAACGACCTCGTCAAAGAGCCGTAAATACCCAAGGGCCAAAAAATTCTCCACGGCATCCCATTCCCAGCAATTCTTTATTGCGTCTTAATATAGTGAAAGTCTAAATCAACGTTTGTTGCCATTTAATTCTGATCATGGTTGTTAGTTGAGTGCAAAATGGTAGTGAAGATATTTAAAAGGTTTTGAGCGTGGCATAACTGTTGGTTACAGTGTGTCAAGCGTTACCATTTCTCCATGCATTAAATCAAATTTTAAAATCAGTCTCATGAGTACAGAGCCAAAGAAAGAGAAATGTAGCTGGTGTTATTTGCTTGGGTAAACCGAAGTGTAGTTCGGCCTTTTAGGTTACAGAGTTTCATCTGAGTGTTACCTCTGTCTTGATCCCCTATCCTAACCCTGTAATATTACCGCGCAGTGATGAATTGCAGTTACACGTGTAATTCGAAAAAGGAAGTGTTACAGCAAGCTTTGTCACACATGAAAGACAGGTTAAGGACGCTGAAATCTCAGAGACATCGGGATTCATGGCTGGGATCTATAGACCCGCAACGACTTAGCCATTATATGCCAGTGTTAACAGGCAACTTACAACGTCGAAACTGTACATAACTTCCTTCATCGTATTTATTATCGATGAGTTATTCTGTTCGACATCTTACAATGTTCCTCACATTAATTTTTAGCCATCACCAAATAATGTCAACAGTAATTTTAAAAGGATTGTCGAAATGGTGAAAGGGGACTTTCTGTTACCATGGTGACAAGAAAATTAGAGTTGCCATTGTAAAAGTATCATAGCTTCATATCTATTTTTCATTGATGATCTGCATATCTTTATAACTGGGTAAACATGTGTCTTCATACACTTGCTGATGTGAGTTGTAGCTATTTCCATCATAACATTTACACCAGAGTGTACATGTTTAGTTCTCCGCCACGTTCGTGAAATACCAATTACGTTAACAGCTCGCAGAATAAGAGAAGACGTATTCTTCAACCATTTCATTTTTCACCAGCTAACCTGCGTCACTTACTATAATGTCTTACGTGCGAGGGACAGTATTCGTCAGACATGTTGTGAAGGACTCACAGCATCGTTACAGCATAGAATCGAGGAAGTTGTAATATCTAAAAAAAAAAAAAAAAAAAATATGATAGGCACAGAGTAATTTTTAGCCGTCTCTAATAACCCCATCATTCAATGTACGCATTAACAAAGAATTTCATTTCTTAGCGTTAATTGTTGTTTTAAACAGCTTGAAGAGGGAGATACCGTAGACTCCACGAATCACCTCTTCAGGAACGGAATTATGACGATAGAAAATTGTTGTACAAATGAAAAAGTCTTAAAGGGGATTGTTTTTTTAACTATCATCCCCCAAGCCACTGCTCAATTTATTTTTTCGACGCTTCAGATGTGTTTTTTTTTTTTTCTTTCTTAAGAATTTACGCTTCTTCGGCCATTAGGGGGAAGAGAGGATTGGGAGAATGAAAAGAAATTCGGCGATACGTGCACAACATTAAATCGTAAAAAAAAAAGAACGGTTGCATAGGCGTTATTAAATTACAGTCAAATTTAGGTAATGAATAGCGGACAACCATACTGCAAAACTCTGTAAAACTTTGTTTTTGAATCACATATACAAATTATATCTTAGCCAAATAGCTTGTAAGAACAAGATTTCTACCTAGCAGCCTAGAGCTTTATGCTTGACTCAGCTTTGCCGTCCACACATTCATTTACATCGTTGTACACTTCTACTATGCATGAGCTTCCCCTTCACAAAACTGGACCTGGGACGTCTTTCACTCCTCTTGTTAACCTCTGACGTGGAAATTCCAGGCGTGCATTAATGCGAGTGTGCGCCACAAACTCAAACAAAACACTGCTTCTACCAGCGACGCTATTCCTTTATATTTTATGAATTCGTTATTAAGAGCATATAGCCCATTGCTACGCATAACACGTTGCTGCCGCACTTGGGTTTAATCTTAACTTTGTCATGAATTAAGAATTTTTAGAACTGCTCTGAGTTACATAAAGTTTGTGAAGTGCACGGAAACAATCTTCTCTCGGTATAGATGTTGGTTACAAACATGATTTGTTCACATCCTTTAAGCTATATAAAAATCTGTTATGAGTGTAACTAAATTAAAATATCCTTATTTGCATACATCAGAATTCTTTTTTTTTTTACATAATTAATTTTGTTTCTGAATCAACATCCGCTTTAATAAAGTTATATCGTTTTGAAGAAACAGTGGCACTTAGTTAGTTCTGAACTAAATAACGGCAAACAACATCCCCGGATATCGTTACTATAAGTTGGATGTTAGCTGACAGTCTTCAGTTTCGAATAGCTTTGCAGTTTACAGTTCCGCAAAGTCGAAGATACGAAACAAATGGTCATAATTCAATCCTGGATTAGCAAATTTAAATGAGGCATTTTCGTGAACTTATTTCTTGCAGTCAGCATCATGTTTGCAATTATTTTGCTCTTTATTTAGAATATACGGTAAATCAACAATTACAAAAGTCTGGAGGAAATAAGAGTTTTTGAATCAAGAAAACAGTTTTTTTTAAGTCTAAAATAGACGTATGCATATTCAAATTAATATCCGACAATAAAGAACGTTTGAGCATATAACAGGCCGGCGACGTTTCGAAGTTGATGTCTGACCTAATTTTAGGTTTCTGTTGAATCTGCTCTCTATATACTCCGGGCTGTTATGGACTGCTGTCGAATGGGTGACTTGTGGCAACCCGGAAGTGGTGCGTTCAGAAGGAAGGTGGGCGGCGACACACCGCCAAAAAGCATAATGGGGCAAGGGGTGCGTTAGGAGCAGACTACACGACTCCCCATGTTTCTGGTGAAATCGCACACATATACATCCACGCAGGTCAAGTGCATAGGCTAATCTGTCGGTGCAGAGGTAGGGATTATAGGGGCGAGTTGTGTATTCTGCTGCTAACACGCTTTAGAGCACGGATAAGGTGTTGACCCCACAATTCGCCTATCATGCTTCTGGCCCAAGCGTTCTCTATATTGAGAGCCGGTCTCTTATGCAAGCGGCAATCTGTAACCTGTGTGGATGTATATAAAGGCAGCTTCACCAGGAACCTGACATTTCGCCGGAAGATGAAGGTAGCATCTGTATTATGCGCTACTCTATTGTGAGGCCCGAGTACGGTTTATACAGTTTGTACACCGAGGGACAACTCATTTCTAACACGCAAATTTCGATATTCGTATGTTTTTTAAATTACGCTTCTGAATAAGACTTGTGTACCGTTTTTCTTAGCACCCGCTAGTTTGTTGTGTCCATATAGTACATTGAGATAAACAACGGGTTTGGTCTCATATTTCGGCCCCATCCTGGTGGCCATTTTTAGGAAGTTTTCCGGAGTCTACTAACCAAATAGTAAAATGGTATCAACTTTTACTTCAAAATCCCAACAAAACACATTCGCAGAAAATTTACACGATTCATAGACAGATGCCAACGCTCAGGAAGGTTCATTAGATGTTCCCTAATTAGTCAAACTAGTTAGAGTTAACCACAACAAAGAAAAAAATGTTTCTGGACTAGAAATATGGCAAAATTACAAACTCTTGCTGAAATTTTTATAGTAATATGCCGTATAGGGTGTCAAAAATTCTAGACGTAAACATACATATACCTGAACATAACAGCTCTATAAAACAACTTTAAAAAATTTTAATCTCGGAATAAAGGCCGTGAAACGGTGATTATTCTGAGATCAATTATATGCTCTCATAGATGGTTTATTTTAATTTTTAGCTTTCCTGCATGTCGGTAAAACTAAAAAGCGATAAACGTGAAACTCCAGAAAGGCTGGCCGTGCCACGGTTTTATACAGATATCATTTAAGTAATAATTGGGTTTGAATTTACAACAAGTTCCTATCTTTTTATATCACTGATTTTAAATGTGACTTGACAGCTTATAAAAATGTGAGGTGGGTGCATACTTACAATTTCATGCCAATAGAATTAATTTTCTATATAAAGGAATGTGCATTTCTCAGTGTGTACTTTAGGTTCCCCTCTGTTTGCTTTTGGTATGAGGACGGCGAAGTATAAAAACAGACGCAGAATTGAAACGGGGTTCAGCAGAGCTGAAATTGGGTTTTCCAAAGTATGAGTTGGTTGCAATGAGTAGATTAAACAGCATTTCAAAAATGGGATAAGTCGCAAGTTAAAAGAACCAATAACAAACATCAACTTCTAATTGACCTATATTCTTGTTCATTGAAATGGTTCCTTGGCATATTCATAGCCCCTTCGGTATTGTAGATAAAACACTAAGTTTCTGGTGTGATGTTACCATATTTATGTTTTTAGTCCAACCAACACGAACCTTTATTGATGAGCTGAAACTTTTATGTTTTTATTGTTATCCCGATTTAGTGCTTCAGTGAAAGATACCTGCTTTATGAAAACAATCCAAGAAACATATGCAGGCAAATTTATATTACCTCATACTTCAAAAGAGAACGTATTGTGTTAGATACAAGTTTTATTATTTTCTTTGTTCGATTGCATTCGCGTGGTAGGACTTTCTGAGAACTTCCAAGATCCTTTGTTTCATCGCTCCTGTTTATTTGTTCCGCTTCAAACAGAAGCACATTCTTTTATGTCTGCAGTTTTGCGAGAATTTTTACGATTGGATTATCAAATTCGTATGATAATAGTTTTAATAAAACCTGTCCTCTAGAAAGAAACTTAGTGTAGTCGTTTCGTTTAGGGATCTGAATTCCATGTTTAGATATAAATCTGGTATAACAGAAACAGAAGCTAGCCTGATGTTTTCAGTAAATTATGGTTGGCAGATGATTTTTTTCCCGGAAAGGGGAGGCATTTGACTTTGTAGTGTGCATGGGCACAAAATCCATTCTGTAAAGCTGCTTAATTCGCGTAATGCACTGAAGAGCCAAACGTCATAGCGTAGGAAGATGGAAATATACAGATAGAGGTTGCACCACGGGAGAAACATATAAATGTGTCGTGCAGTGTCAGGTCTTTCATTGATACTCTCGTGAGTAGCATGAAAGATTTTCTGCCCTGATTTCGAGCTGCCATAATCACTTAAAAATAAAAATAAACTTCGAAAGCGGAATGGTAACTGGCACTAGACGTATTGGGACATTCCATTTCAGATATGGTTCGTGAATCCACAGTGCCAAGCGTGTGTCGTAAATACGTAACCTCTATTATTACCTTGCGCTCTGGACAACAAATTGTCTGAAAAAATCTACCGAGACCAGTGACCTTTGCGTCGAGGAGACAGTACTGACAAAGAACAGCACACATGATCTGGGACGTACGAAAGACTGGACAGTGCAACGAAATTTGGCGTTGATGAGATATGGCAGCAGAAGACCGATGCGAGTGCCTCTGCTAACAAAACGCCATCGTCTGCAGCGCCTCTCCTGGTTTGTGAATTTATCGGTTGGGAATAAGATGACCAGAAAAAGGTTGCGTGGGCAGATCAGTCACGATTCCAGTTGATGAAAGCTGATGGGAGGGTTCAAGTGTGTAGCAGAATGCATGAGGTTCTGGATCCAGATTATCAGGAAAGAACAGTGTAACAATGCGCCATGTGAAACCGGGCCAAAATCTTTCACTATTGATTTGAGGAATCTGGACAATTCCTGCGAATTTTTTGACTAGGTAGATCGTCAAAAATGAATCCAATCGAACATATCTGGGATATGATGGAAAGGTCAGTCGTACACAACACTTTCACAGAATATGAACGGCTGTAAAAGAAGCCTGACTGAATATTTCATCATTAAAACTTGTTGAAACAATAACACGTTGGTTTGCTGCAGCTTCTCCAAACAAAAGGGGCTCCTAGTGTAGTATGATTAAGTATATCAGTGATTTATTTTGGACGCCATTTCCTCACATTTCTTCGAAAACTTTTTACAAAATAAAAAGTCTCGAACTTTATGAATGGGTTTGAAGTACAAAGTGATTCTTTAGATGAAGCGCTCTAGATGTGCAGTTGCACACCCCGTCAGCGTAGAGGTTTGCTTTCATTTGCTCAAGTCTTACCTAGGGCGTGAGTATTTCAAACTATGAAGAAGGCGTAAAGCATACGGTTATTAAATATATACAGCTGAACAATATTACTTGAAGAAAAAAAAACGCTTAGGGAACTGGCTTGATGGCCATAAAAGCCGGGTGCGACCCATAAAAACTGCAATCTCCGATGGCTGATCTAAACCGCGTCCTCCCGAATTTCAAGCCCGAGGTAGTGTTAATCGCAATAGGAAAATCCGCAACACTTGAAAATTGGGGAGTTTGAAATTCCTTTTCTTGAATAAGATGATCCGAAAGTTGTTTACCGACTAAGCGACGGAAAAATGTTCTGAACAAAAAATTATAAGCCAAGGGAAAGTCTGAAGATGTGATCGATCCCGTGAACTACCAACAACAATGGCAATGCATCATGTTTCTTTCCTAGTTCTATCTGCTAAACTGATAGATTTGCTACTATTTTTTATCCTAGTGCTCGTAGAATACAACTACGGTTCACGGGGTTCAGATTTTAAACCTGAAAAACTACAATAACCCGCGGAATGCGTTATTTTAGAATATAGTGAGATGGTACGACGAAGGTGCTACATTTTTCTTTCGTTTTATTCGTCGTCTTCTCGTTGCCCCTTAAGTCTCAGATCTCTTTTTCTCCCCAAGATATATTACTATTTCACATTACTGGCATGTCTTGCATATGACAACTCGATTTATGTGCTACGTGGTGTTATCATATTTCCTTTTTTCTTTTTAACGCAACTTTGTTTTCTGCGACATTCCTTATAATAATGCGCTGCGACGTAAACGTGATAGTACAGACAAAAGTGAAGATGCAGTTTGTTTGCCACCCACAGTGTCTTCGTCTATCCTTGTAATCTTACCGCCGAAACGAACCTGCAGCGTAATTTGAAATCCGAACCACGTAGACTTGCTGGAACGCCTCGATCGGCCACTGTTCTCCCCTCACCACTAACGTGGACCAAGGAAGAGCGGTTAATTCAGTTAGTACGATGCAAATACCAACGCTACTCGTTGTATTTGTATCATTTTTTACTCTCTGCGGACGAATTCCTATGTCGATTTGGTTACTTATTTCTTTTTGATGCTATAAACCCATGCAATTAAAATGAAGAAAAGTACTGAATTAACACGGCCGAATTTTTACTACAGTCCGTAACCGATCATATTGCCGAGATACTGTATAAGTGAAAAGTATCAGTGTGTTCGTTTAAACTGTAAGATCCATTACTACCACTAGTCCCAAACGAGCTGGATTAGCCCTGCTGAAAAAGCAGCAAAGTCAATCTTTAAATATTTTCAAAGGCCAACATTGCCTTGTTGTTGCTTACCGGAAGAGCATTATTCGAAAAGTAACGTAGAAAAGTTATTTTTAATATAATATCTCTGTTTTTACTCTGCTGTAAAAGGAGGGCTATGTTTTTTGAAAGTACGTATGTAGCCTATATTTCCTCGTTTGTTTCTGGTAGGCTAAACGTATTTGGATGTATCAAATTACTTTTTGTGTATTTTCTTCGGACTTTGCGCCTCGTCGACTTCGAGATTATTACAGACGATAGAGGATTGGGGGAGGGGAGCAAGAAACGGAAAGCAATTCAGGCCAGAATCTAGATTTCTGGAAACCATGGAAAACCTACATTAGGCTGAACCCGCGACCTCCCAGGCCCGATCGTTGCTGCTAACCTAGTGGGCTCAGTAAACAAAAAATGTGACCGGTTATCTTGTTTTACCACAATTCTAATATCGTAATTATTTCACGGAGACTCGCCTTGTTCTCAGGTACAAAGTCTTTCAGGTATGAGGTTTCGTTCTCTCAGGTACATGGTGGTTTTCCTTGCATCAACTATTCAACTTGTTTCTAATTTTCTCTTGTATAAGGAAACTTTCTCGAAAAACTAAAAAGCACTAAAAGCACTGAAACACCACGCATACGTTACGAACGGCTCTAGAAATGACAGGAGAAAAACCGAGCATGGCGGGTCAGTGGTAACACACTGGGGGGGGGGGGGGGGGACGTGGGTTCTAAACCCCATCAGGGCATCCAGATTTTGGTTTTCCATAGTTTCCTCAAATCACTCCAGGCGAATGCCGGGATGCTTCAGAAGGCAGTTGCCGAATTCTTTCTCGTGCCTTGTTCCCATCATTTCCCGCCTCTAATGACGTCGAAATCGACGAGGCGTAAAGCCATAATAAAAGAAAAGAAGAAGACAGGAAATGTGTTTCAATATTACAGGATTCTATCGCCAAATTAATATCTTGTAATTAATATTTAAAAAATAAAATAAAAACAGTAGAAGAAGTGTTGCATTGCGCTCACGTGATAAGAGTAACTGAGATGTATAACTATGCATCGTAATTATAGCCTAACGCTGCAATTTATGTGGCTCAAGCCGAGTTAGTTCACTCAACGGCTTAGATATTAGAGTACTTGAATACCTAATAAATACACCACATCACCAAAATTGTCTAGATTAACTTAATACGTTTGAAAAGTGTATAAAGTTGATAAAAGAAAGTAAGCAGCTTCTATACTAAATATACCTTGCAATAAACTAAAAATAATTAATTAAACATTTTTAAAAAAATACTACGAAACTATTGAAAAGACAAAAAGAAGCAGCAATGAATTTAACTGATGAAAATTTTCGTTATAACCAAGTATTCCCTCCATTATGTTAAAAGACGAATATTTACAGTTAATTAGAGTCTAACACAAACTGTAGTTGAAGTTTGGACTATTCAGATCACCACATTTCAGAAAATTAATTCTAAATGCGTATGCTCGGATACATTTCGATTTTAGGAGATAAGTCTAAAAGTTTTGTATTTTAAACTACAAATATAATAACATAACTAATGTTTTGCTTCTGTAGTTCAAATTCAGTAGTTGTATTGTTTGCCTGATCAGTACTCAAATTGTCACCTCACATAGTCATTTTAAGTTAAACTGTAACATTTTCATTTTTTAAAACTATCAAAGCAACTTACTAATGAGAAGGTCATCTCCTACTATAACAGACGGCATACAAAAATATAAAAACACTTACAAAAAAAAGGCCTCTCTTCAGTAAGTTTACATGATTCTCTGCATTTACGTAGTCATGTATACCCTCTCCTTATAGAGGAAAGTCTTTCCCCGATAATTTTATATTCCCTGTGTTTTTCTATGGTTCTGTATTCTCGTGCCTTCTGCTACAATGGTAAGTTTTTTTTTTTTAACTGCTTTACGTCTCTCAACAGCGAGGTCTTTAGAGACGGGAAAGGATGGGGGGCAAGGATGGGGGCAAGGAATGGGAAGGAATTCGGCCATGGCCTTTTGAAGGAAGCCGATGATAAGTGATTGCCTATCTCTTTAACGTTTTTGTTTACGGGTATCTTTCCTATGTAAATAAACTAACAAACCAGTATTTTATACGCCTGCAGAGTTAGCAGTCAACCACATTACCAGCTACGTTGTTTTTATTTTGTTCTGTTTCGTAGCACAAGTAATCCCGATCGCCACTCATCCCCAAACAGTGAAAATCTAGGCAGGCGCTGTAGGGCTTAATTGGTGAATCTTCAATTAGCTAATCATTGCGGCAGCTAGTATCAAGAGCAATGTTTTACTTTGGTACCGCTTTAAAATTTTATACGCTGCGTTTTGTAATTTGCATAATTTTTCCTCTTCTTAGCAGGTACATGGAGCAAAAGCGTTTCTTTTCGTTTCCCCGCTATCCTGTTCTTTCTTTTTTGCAGTCACTGACGTACAGCTAACCCGCAAAGCGCTGAATATCCTGCAGAGTGCTGCGGTACAGAAGTATCACTGTCGTCAAGGAGACATGTTTTACGGAAGACGTTTCCGCTTACAGCGGCAGTCTCGGACTCTTTTTTTTTTTTTTTTCATAAACGGAGAGGGGAGAAGGAAAGAGGAGGAGAAAGAGACTGCGACTGAACGTGACTGTCTGGGACACGCCTCTAATGGAACGCTGACAATGCCGGCCAGTGATACACGAGGGCTTGTAAATATTGCTCTCTGCTTTATATTTCGATATGATAGCATTTAAGGAATGATTCAATTATTGTATATGATAGGGAAATAGCTTCAACAGTTTTACTGACTCTGATTGCGCCACTTACGTTACAACAGTAATTTTCACTGCGTTCACATTTCCACAATTTCGGATTTTTTTTTTTTCCTTATGGTTTTTGGCCTCGTCGACGTAGATGATATTAGAGGCTGGAAAAGACTCGAAAAACAAGGAGCGTGAAGGAATTTGGCCATAGCCTGGGGCGATTTAGGGAAAGTATGGAAAACCGAATTCTGGATGACCGGACGGGAATTCATAAAGCTCGTCCTCCAGAATGCGAGACCAGAGCGGTACTGCTTACTCATCCCTTTCTCTTCTAGTCTCTAGTCCCAGTGAGCGGTCTATTCGGTCCATGATAAAGTGTGTGATTGGAGATACCAAGTATCACATCTGCATCCCGATCTCGTCTGAGATTTTGATAGTCACTAATCCTGTCCTCTTCTGGCAGAA
>CM061921.1:57258726-57274144 GCA_031002005.1 Vandiemenella viatica
CTAAATGGTTTAGACGAAAACAGCGATTAAGAATGAAACTACTGCCCAAACAGTTATTCCTTCTGGCTTATATCCATATTACCATTAAAAACAGCTAATTACAGAAAAACTTGACGATGCTTTGTATTGCAAATTCCGTTTAAAGATACACGATAAAAATACTTACAGGAAAAAATATATAGCAAGCACTAAAAAGATGGAAATCGGAGATACAACTTCGCCGAGTGCACATTATTTTCGATTCTTAAACTATTCCGTGATCACAACCATTTTCGGGTAGCAGTACACCGAACCACTCCACTTCAAATTAGAAGAGACCATCTTCGAAGGAACATGGTTTTAGAGGCGGGAAAGGACTGGAGGCAAGGAACGGGAAGGAATTTGGCCATGGCCTTTTGAAGGAACCATTCCTGCATTTGACTGGAGTAATTTGGGGAAACCGTCGAAAACACAAATCTGGATGACCGGACGGGAATTCGAACCCACGTCCTCCCGTATGCGAGGCCAGAGCGCAAACCGTTCACCTACCACGCTCGGTATACGTGGTCTCGATCATCTGTTCGGCTTTTAAGACTATCGTTTTTCAAAATCATCCCAGAAGCATACCAAGACAGCTGCTTAATATAAGCAATGACAGATTTCGCACCAGTTCTTTTAGTTAACCCGAACAAATATACTATTGCGAGTTTGATTATTTCTGGTTATCTCAGAAACAATCAACTTCTTCGTTGGTGCTAATGCGGTTATTACAGCATTGAAACTGTTTGCAGATGATGCAGTTATGTATGGAGAAGTTAAACGGTCTCCCAATTTTTTTGAATACTTAGGTCAATGTACTTAGCTGCTATACTAATGTTGGGTTTTATTATCCGTCTAGTGCAGCTAACAAATGAAAAAACTTTGTTATGGCATATGCGTTTCGGTTTATTAGACCATGATCAGTGCCCTAGAACAAGTTATGTACAATTTTTGATGTCCAGCATAATATTTATCTAAATGAAGGTATAAATTTTGTTATTAAATATTATTATAGCTTATTTTACTTACAGTTTTTCTATATTACATTAGTGTATGGAATTGTTCCATATCAGTTTCTCCCCTTGAGGTTTCTCACTCACTGAACAATTTTGAATATGAAACATAATTTGCACACGTCTGATTTTGAAAGTAACTTCTGGAACAAGCTTAGTTGTTATTCTTCTTGAGGTTATTCACCAACTGACCATTTTGTTATGAAAAGCATATTTATACACGTATTTACACAATGTAGCTTTTAAACAGACTTTTGTTATTGTTTATGGTTCCTTCTCAAAGATGCTAACTGTGTATGGCTTATGTATTACCAACCTAATTTGCTTACTGAACTTATGTTTTATCTTTGCTGTAGTGGTTTGTTTGAATGCGAGTTCATTTTTAGTGCCCTAAATAGTGTCTGGTTCTCAGCGTTTTTTTTTTTTTTTTTTTTTTTTTTTTTTTTTTTTTTTTTTTTTTTAAGTGAAACTTTGAGGAAACCACACAGACGGTAATTTGAAGCTTATAAAACGCCAACTATAAAGGGACACTGAAAATAAAGCACACGGGTAAAGTTTGAAAGGAACATGTTATGGAAATGGAATTTGAGGCAGAATCTGAAAGAAATAAACTGGTTGTTTTTAAGACATATTGCTTTCGTTCATTTATTACTACAAGGAACAATCGAAGAGAACTTTAAACCGAGCGTCGAGGGTGAATGGTTAACGCTCTGTCCTCGCATTCGGGAGGACGCCGGTTCGAATCCCCGTCCAGCCATCCATATTTGGTATCCCCAAATCACTCCAGGAAAACGCAGGAATGATTTCTCCAAAAGGTCATGGCCGAATTCCTTCCCGTTCCTTGTCCCCTCCCCCCGAATCCTTTCCAGCCTCTAATGATCTCTACGCCGACGAGGCGTAAATCCAAAAAAAACTTAAGATCAAATGAAATATTATACTCTGAGACGCAGGTAACTGAGGATATAATTTGAGATAAAAGCAGGTTGACCATCTTATGTATGGATTTTAGATGGATTTCTAATACGGTCATGACGAATTTCCGGATAGTTTCCATATACATACAGATGTTGAGACTAAAATGATTCGTTGATGGATTACAAAATTCAGTTTCATTTCTTTTACAGAGTCGTTATCAGTGCAAAACATTCACTGTACACGCCATTTAATAAGCAGAGTTGTAACGCGTATTTCAAATTGCGTCAACGAAACAAAATTTTCTTCGCAGGAATACTGCACTAACTCGCCGTCGCGTTAAATGTATTAACAGTCAACATGGTACAATTAGTGAAATCATATTTTGTGTGATTATTCCCATCCAGTGTTTAAACCAGACAGCAGCATCAAAACGTAAATGCGAAAATGCGAAAATTGCGCAGCGTTGCACGAAACATTTCCACCTCCCAAACAATGGCATAAGGCAGAGTGTTTGGTAGAAATGAACACCCATTCTGAAGTCATGATTAAATGTTATTGGGTAGGGCATTGGTCTGAAGGGCTCAAGTTTCCCGTTACGTCTGGTCTGATTTGCGAGGTTTCGTTCGGTATTTCTACAGCTTCCACTACAATTAAGCCACTGTGCGTGTTTCCTGCCGAATGCCCTTCCCCTTTCCCCATCGTACACGGACACAATAATTCAAAATTAGCTGCCAGATTATTATTGTGCAAGTTGCAGGGCCATTAGCAATAAGAACAGATATACAAAGACGCGTTTCACTCATAAAACAGGTTGTTAAAAAAAGATACATTCCTAAAATTAAAAAGGAACCACTACCAAACCTCAAACTTAATTGTTTGATTGCCAATAAAGGAGCAGACAGACGTGAACAACGCTAAATTGGTCATTTAAAGTGCCTAAAAAGTAGATCGTTTGCTTCCGCTATTTATTTAACACTGGTTATAATACTCCATAAATTTACTCAGCTTATTCTAATCCAGATAATGTGACTAGTTGTCGTTCAGCAAATCATGTATTTAGTTATTACTGTTTGTGAAAGTGTTATTGAAAGGCGAAACTGTGTCCGATATTGGTCCATACGGGTTGCTCCAGTGGTTCCAGAAATTCTGAGAACTTTAAAGCGTTGCGGGTTCCAAGTGTGGGGTAGAGGACTGAGAACTTTAATATTACTTTCTCCCTCTTAGAACTTATAACGAAACTAGCAGAGACTTGTTATTTGCATTGTGTACAAGGAAAATTGTACTTATTCTCGTGGAGTTATTTTTTAAATGGACGAATGTTTATTAGTCTTTGTTCTTCCTGCAGACCCCCGATGAATACTACGTATTATTTTAAAATCTGTTAAGAGTAGGAAGTAAATTGAAAACTGAACCCAACTCTTTTTGCAGTTGTTATTTAATGGGAAAAGTGCCATTAAAAATCCTGCGGCAACTTGAAAAAGCTCTAAATAATATTATTCTTGTAATACTATCAGAAATCACCTTTCCAAGCACAGATTCAAAACTTTTTAAGGTATATGCTATAATTATTTTTATATTGCCTGACCCGATTATTAACTTTTGTGATACATCTTTTGCGTAATGTGTTAAACCTCAGTCTCTTTCTGCTCATAACGTTTGGAAGTAAGTCGACGGTTTCAAAACATCAAAAATTGTTAGACGCATGTGAGAATAAACGGGAATTTAGGTGTAAAAGATAACACAGTTGCAGAATTCATTTTTCTGTGAAATTTACGCCTTTCTTTCCTGTGCCTGCAAAAAAATGTTGAATGGGTTTGACGCAATCAACATAACAAGAGAAAACATTATTAGCACTGTGAGAGTTAAAGGTTTTTCAGGCCGAAAATGCTACGAACGCACAATGAACGGAGATGTTAAACCGAAAACGCTGACAAACTGAAAAAAATTCGAAATTTGTCAGAAAATTAATTTAAATAAGTGAATATCCAACGTTTTAACGGTAGGTAGATTTAGAAACATTATCGTTTGTGGAGATTATTAAATTTTATCAACCATTTGTGTTTCTATTATATCAGTAGAAATGCAAACCATTAACGAGACCAACAACTTCTCAGAACTTCTCAGACCACTAGTGGAAGTTGAATTCCTACTTGCGTAACCACAAAACTGAGTAACAAGAAATTCCGTCTGCAATTACCAAGGACCAACGAAACTTGATCCAACACCCACGAGAAAAGGAAGAATGGTCAGATGAACCCACGTAATATTACTTGGTATCCGTGAAGTATTTGTTACCGGGCGTCGTGGGTGAGCAGTTAACTCTCTGGCCTCGCATTCGGGAGACGCGGGTTCGAATCCTCGTCCTAGCATCCAGATTTTGGTTTTCCATGGTCGATCAAAATCACTCCAGGTGAATGCTGGGATGCTTCATTCCTTGCTTCCTTCAAAAGGCTATGACCGAATTCCTTCCCGTTCCTTTCCCTCAGTCCTTTCCCGCCACTAATAACCTCGACGTCGGCGGGGTCTAAAACAAGTATCTGTTACGCAGCAGGATGCAAGTCAGAGTATAATTCAAATATGTCCATATTGCAACGCTCACAGGCCATCTTTCTTCGCAATGGTCCTTTGGGCTTAAGGGCACTGTGAAATTCTAATGATTTTTTTTCAAAGAATAGGTAACATGATCGACGTAATCAATATCGGGTTAATATAGTCATGATTGGCCATAAGGGAGCGAACGAAATTCCCTCCACGTTTACAAGTCAGCTACATAAAAATTATAGTGCCGCTAGCAACGCAGAGACTAGTATAGGGTGTAAAGCATGCCCGTTAATAAAACTGAGTGAAGCAAACACAAAATAAAAATATACGAAATAATTTTCATACGTATCTAAACCTCTGGTCAAGTTGAATATTTCCGTAAAACAACTTGAAAATTAGTGAAAAATACAGATTAAATGTAATACATTAAAAATTGGAATAACAGTACGAATTTTGGGGCAGATTTATTCAGCATTAAATGTCATGAATGCTATCAAAACCCAAATATAGCATGGGACGAAGGAAGTGTCACGATGGAACCTTTGCAGTAGAACTTCTTGTGTTTGTCTGTTATTAACACGTTCAGACCTATGCCGGCATTCGAACACTTGTGTGTGTTCCTTTCTAGTACCATATGATAATCATCTGAATTTTGAAAAACTCTATGCTGGGATGTGAAATTATGTAAGGTGTAATTTTTGATAAGCCTAGCTGAAAGCTCCTAAAAACCTTTATCAGGTAGGCCGGTTGGTCAAGCACGAGACTTAAACCTGGGAACGGTCTACCTCCACGAGCTCTAACACGCACGGCAAAACGGAAGATTTGATTGTCCAACAAAATAAAACGCATCTGGTTAACTTGAGGTAAACTTGAGGTGTACTAAGGTTTATACCATCATTCGGATTCAGACAACAGTGTAAATAGTACTAATTTAAATGATACAGTATGCCGTCATTACACCTTATAGTGTTTTCATTTATATAACACCATGAGCTGATTTAGCGATGCCGCAAACATCATAAGAGTAACTTGATAAGTTGCATGTTTATATCTAATTCATATAGTAGCTAGGCCTATAAGGCCACGGCTGAATTCCTTCCCGTTCCTTGCCCTAAGTCCTTTACCGCCTCTAATGAGCCATAAGCAAACAAAATAAAAAAATAAAAAAAATGAAAGGGTTAGGCGTATCTACTGACGAACTCCTTGAGTAGGAATTTTCGAATTTTCATTAATCACTAGCATTTACAGTACTAATCTTCACACTTAGGATAGTAGATATAAGCAAGAGACTAAATATGTAACCTTTAAAAATAAGTAGGTGCAGTTTTGTTCAGATTATTGCAACGTTGGATTGAATGATATAGAGCGTGCTGGTAGCCCGGAAGAGAAGGGAAGGCGTACTTTTAATTAATTTGTCACGTGTCTAAGTGGCGGGAGGGTGAGCAGCTTGACTCATCCGTTCTCTGCCAATTAAACCGCCTACGCACACGAGGCAAGCGAAGGCTAACCGCACCAATATTCCATCAACAAAGCATCCACTAGTCGTCAGAAAGAAAGCGCCTCAAAGATTCCTTCCTACAATTATGTTACATCACCGTTAAGAAATAATTCAGCAAGCCGGAAAGAATGGAGCAAGTTTTCTCTTCTATGCTGATTACACAAAACTTGTTGAAGATTGTTTTGCGGTTTAAAATATTACTTAAATAAAAGATAAGAACATATTGGATACCTGAGAATATGACTTTCGTGAATGGACACTAAATTTTATTTAAAAAAGTTAGTGTGTTACTACATTTCAATGATCCCAGAATATTTATTACTTATATGTAACTTCATACTCATGCATATGTACACGAAGCAGCGGTTATCTCTTTTAATGACGAGGCAGCAATTTTTTAATGACGAATTGGATGCCACGTTTTTCCCTGCCTTTATTTACATCCGTTAAGTGACATACTTTAACAATTCAGAGTAACAATATGTGTATCCTAATGTGTTCTCACAAGCAGTGGTAACTGAAATATGGAAGGTAAATCTTTTTTCTTTTTGTTTTTTTTAACTGATTTACGTCTCTCAACAGCGAGGTCTTTAGAGACGGGAAAGGGTGGGGGCAAGGAATGGGAAGGAATTCGGACATGGCCTTTTTAAGGAAGCATTCCGGCATTTGCCTGGAGTGATTTGGGAAACCATGGAAACCCCAAATCTGGATGCCCGGACGGGGATTCGAACAGTCGTCCTCCCGAATGCGAGGCCAGAACGCTATCCGTTACACACCACGCTCGGTGAGGTAAGTCTAACACATGTTGACAACTATAATGGTTTTAATCTGATCTAAATGCAATTAAGGCAAGAAATTTATTATTTTCTAATTACTCACTGGATATGTGAGATAGCTGTGGTTGTTTAGGCTTTAGGTTGCGTCAACAAGGGAGCCATTAGTGGCCTAACATTAAACTAAGAAGTTAAAGTAAACAAACAATTATCCGTGGAAAGATGCCAATACAGCTGAAGGAGCAAAAGGTTTAACGGTTTTCAAATAGTAGATTCAAAACCAATAAAATAAAACTTCTAATCCATCCCCATAAAATGGTCAAGCTGAAAGTTCGGTGGTTGTTAGTTTTGTGAGCTTTGAAGTAGCCATTAGTGGAATAGTATTTAAAATAATAATAAATAAAAACATAGGCAATAATTACGAAAAGCACTAATGACTTTAAAGTGATGTATCACATTCCAAACAGAATCTAAAACATAGTAAACAAAGTCTTGTTGATTGTCAAAGGGTTAAGGAAACAGTAAAAACTAAATTAATTTCAAGAAATTCAAGCCATATAAATACCTGCAAAGACGTTAGCTAAAAACTTTGAGGCCATTCCCTATATTATGGAAAGGAGGCCGGATATAACGTAAAGATAAAAAAAAAAAAAAAAATTACCACGTTGTAATGGTCACTGAAAAAATTAGGGGCGGATCATCAACTAAACCAAAATCTGCCAACAAATCAGAAAAAAACATGACTGTCAGCAGTGTCATTAAGGACGACATAATGCAAGACAAAGTAGTGTGTATTTCCAACTTCCAGTGAACGGTTGAACTCTGTGAAACTGTGGGTTGTGTAGTTTTTGAAGCGGAGAGGGTGTCATCCCAAATTTCGCCCAGTTGACTTCAGGAAACAGCTATATACCTACTCCCACGAAAAAGAGGGACGATCGCACTTTATAACCTGGTTATAGGCTATTCCAGCAGCTGGTTCTCATTTCCCCCTATTCTCGCACGAGCAGTAGGCCTCCTACGCATGGGATTGAAGGACAAGGAGGCAGTCATGGATACTCGTACACACAGTGTTTTGCCGCACCATTACTAAAATATGACTGCCTCTATGAAACAAAATGAAGTCTTGATAAAATTTTGATTCCGTAAGTTGGGCGTTTTTATGCAGCAACTTTGTGGAACCACGAAAGGTTTTTCCATGTAACCGGTTACTGGACAGATATAGGTCTGAATTATATTTCTGGTGGTTCACGAGCCTTGGCAAACTGGCTGGGCATTGGGCTAAAAGTAAGCCAACTTCAGTAACACATTTTAGATTAGCCCAGATGGCGTAAAAACTCAATGAAACTTAGCGCTGTTAATCCAATACGACTATCACAAAGACACTTTAAATTTCTGAAAAACTCAACACTCATTCAGAAGACTCTCGCGTTTATAGCCAACTGAGTTCCTGGTCAAAGACGTGGCTCAGAACCAAACATTATAGACAAAATTTAAAACTGCATTCCTGAGCGTAAATGTGGAAGGGGACGGATGAAATACGTCTACTTTATCAGTAAAGCAAACGTTTTTTGTCTATTCAATGTGAGAAAAAACAGCCTGTTTCCCTTGATTATTCGTCCAAATTGTTAAGGGTAAAATAAGCTGCATCTTAGTTTTTTTTCTTATGGCTTTACGCCTCATCGACATCGTGGTCATTAGAGGTGGGAAAGGATTGAGGTAGAGGAATGGGAAAGAATTTGGCCATGGAATTTTGAAGGAAGCATTCCAGCATTCACCCGGAGCGATTTGGGGAAACTATGCAAAACTCAAATCTGGATGCCTGGGCGGGGATTCGAAATCGCGTCCTCCCGAATGGAAGTCTAGAGCGTTACCGCTCACCAACAACTCTCGGTGAGCAATTTAGTCATTCTAACAATAGACGAAGAGCAGAAAATCATCGGAAAACAAGAAGTAGCGAATAAGATTATTTCAACTGATATAAGGATAATGGTAAGACAGAATTATGTAACACCCGAAAGAAAGCTCTAAAGAATACTATTCTCACGAATAAAAATGTATAAGATTGCTGGACCAACTCGGTAATGGAAACAACGCTTCATCAAGGACTGATGAATAGACTACTTTGGAAAACCCAAATCAAATCACGAAGATGCTACAAAATATTTGGAGGTGAGGTAGTACCTAAAAGCACTATCAACCTCTACGTTTTGACTGTGGACAAGAGGTTCAGGTAGGATCAGTTTATGAAAATAGCTATGATGGTTAACCATCACCAGATGATGCGATAGTTTACCAGCGTCTTCCCTCGCTCAAATTTCAACGTCATACTCCGATTACTGACGACGTATCTTTTATGTGTTTAAGGAAAGCGATCACGCCATTTCTAATGACCAATTGGGGATATTACCGTAAAAAGTTACGTTCTTCTGAGACGTGTAAAGATATACGCGTATAGGTGGACACAGCAGGCAATATCGTGAACTGTGAAAAGAACCTACCTTCTCAATCTATTCAACGGCTTCAATAGCAGTTTGACTGACTGGAGATTTTGATCCTACATATGCAGTCACTGGCGGCATTAACGGAAAAACACAGGATTTATGCTGTTTTCTGACACACCAAGTCTGCCAGCAGTTTCTTGGAGTGACTTGTATATAGATATACTTCTTTTCTTCCAGAAGGTGCCTAGAATGTCTTGGACAAATCAGTCATTTAGGTATACGATTCCAACACCCGAATAGAAGTCAAGGAAGCACCACATACACAGTAAAACTCTACAGAGAACAAGATAATATGCGTGCGGTCTCAAAGAATTGACATTAGTGTACTTCGGATTATAGAAATGATGGTAGTGCAAAGGTCAGAAAAAGTAATTACGGTAGAGAGTTTATCGAATCGTAGTGTTTAGGAATACACATTGTGCGTCTAAAACCCAAACAGAGGAGGATTGCTTCAATCCCTTATGACGATATCTGAAAACCTTGCACTGTATTGCGCAGTTATTAACTTGTCGTAAGACTGTACATGATTGTATCGTGGGATGAACTCTTGCTGACATGCTTAAGGAGAGGCAACATGACTACTGGTAGCGGTTCAGTAGCCACGTCACTTAGTTGGTCTGCTATTACATTCTGTCACGTCAAGTCCACTTCTCTCACCGCAAGCAGAACAGTCTAGCTTACCTGTTACTTCACAGGAATAGTCAAGCTTACCTATTACGAAGCTTCTGTAAATTCTAAACAGGGAGGAGAGATTTGTAGCCCTTATCCATATTTCTGTGGTTTGGATTCCAACGGCTCTAGAAAAAAACCGTCAGTTACTGCTAAACAGAACATTTTCGCAGCAGAAAAACGAAGCCTGGTGTTCACTAAACGAAAGTACAGTCTGTTAAAGGCAATTCGCAAACCCTTATTAAAGCTGTAACGCCAGAATATTAAAAGAAATTATCTAAAGTCATCGACAAATCTCCTGTTATTTTATGGAAGCTCTACTTTCTATGGGAAATTCTTAACATGCGAAATGGCAAATAGAGTAAAGTTTTAAAATATTAAGAACCTTGTATTTTATTCAAGCCAATTATCTTTCCCAGTAATGAGACTGCATGTGATATATAAGACATTGCTTGTTTTTTGTTTCAATTTGTTCAAAGTAGACTTCTTGTGAATCAATATCATACTGGGAGTGGTTTAAATTTTTGAAGCACTCCTGAAATCTATTCTTCTCTAAAATCACCATCCAAACCTTCTGGATGGCTAAAACAGTGTCCATATGATTTCTTTTTAGTAACTCTCGCAGTTTTATAAATAGCCGGGCGTCTCTTGGAGACAACTTAAGCGAATCAAGGTGGTAGAACATTACCATCTTTTTGACAAAAAAAAATCCTGCTTTTTGTGTGCCGGTGCCTTATCATACAATATAAAACATGAACCTGTTGCGGTAAAATGACTGACAGCAGCAGAAGGAGACTCTTCCTTGAAGAGCAACGTGACTTCCGGCAACGTAAAATAAAATGGCGGTCGCACATTTGACGTTGCTTTCGGTGTGAGAAATTAAAATCTTGGCCGGAAAATGCCGTAGACTGAACTAAGTCTACCGGTGCAGAGGATAGTTTTATATGGAGCATAGGTAGATATAAATTGATAATAATAATTAAGACACACCAATAATTGTGGTAATAATATTTACAACAACAATTATTAATACTGAATAATATTTAAAAAAAAACTCATCGTTGAAATTTGAAATTACGAAGTTAGTAGCATTTTATTTACGCGGTCCAAGTGCGTGTGGAAGAAGTGAAACGTCAATTTTTTGGTTAGCAAATTTACAGCACCTCTGTGTTTGACGTCATCTAACGATACTTGCCCCTACATGTTTACGTTCGTCACCGGCTGTGAAGCTATTTTCCCACCAAAATTTGAAATTTCCTGTCAGCGGAAGTGATCTGGCCACCATTTTGTTTTACGTAACCACAAGTCTTACTGCATTCGAAGAGTCTCCTATTGATAGTACATTTACAGATTCCAGTGACCTCTTTGAGGAACCAGGACGATAAATTTCAATAGATTTATCCAATATTTTCTTTAGTTTATACCATTAATGAAGGCTCTTCCCGTGGATCACCTTCAATATTCGCTCGACCACCATGAAATCTCGTATGTCGCTTTAAAACATTGATACGACTAAATGTTTCACTATTACTATTAACAGAGTGAATCTTTTTATATATTTTCCCAATTTAAATTCAAAATTGGCACTTTGCTCCTTCTCAGAACAAGGTTCAGAAGGTATTGACACTTCTTACGATGTTACAAATGAACTGGCGATGTTTTCTATTCGAAACTTTTATGGAAAAGCCGAAACTTGTTTCTAGTAAACCAATTTATTGATTCTAGTATGATAGTGGTGGATACGTGAAAACAAAAGCAATCATTTTACACAATGGACGATCTTTTAAATCCTTGACCGAGCGTGGTGGGTGATCGGTAACGCTTTGGCCTCGTATTCGCGAGGTCGGAAGGACGTGGGTTCGAATCCCCCCCCCCCCGGTCCGGGCATTTAGAGTTGGGTTTTCCATGGTTTCCCCAAATCAGGCGAATGCCGGGATGGTTCCTTCAAAAAGGCTATGGCAGAATTGCATCACAATCATTGCCCCCAGTCTTTTCACGCCTCTGATAACCTAGACAAGGCGTAAAGCCAGAAGCAAGAAATTAAATGAAGAAAAAAACAGCGTTAATGCTTTGATCGTTAGTCACCAAACAGAACTAATAAACCGCCAAGTGCGGGTCAAGCCTGGTGCAAAAAGGATCCAGTTCTCTACTGACTTTAGTAGATATATTCCATGTGCGTGTGAAGCTATAAAGCAGTCGCTTGGTACAAAAATCAATGCTTGATTTCGTTTTCAGATTAAGGAGTGGCTCCCGATGCTGTGCTACGTTGCTGCTCGAACTACTATTACAAATGCCCGGCTACAACTTTGTTTAATACACGTTATTAATATGCGATGAAGTCTAAATGAAGAGCAATGCTATTAATAAATGGCAAAATTTCGTCACAACAGACTTTTGCTTATTTTGGTGGAACTTAAGACAACATGTCAGATGTAAGTCTTTTTAGAATTCGTCGTTTAAATACAGGATTTGATCGATATTGGTTTTTTTTGGGTAGGGGGGAGGAGGAAGGTTGGATACTGGGTTACACATTTCAAAGCCTTAAGTAATACATTTTTGAATCGGTACAGTAACAACAATGGCCTAAAACCGATAAGTTTGAGGTGCATTGATGTGATTATTTTTAAACAAATGAAATTAAAAAAAAAAATTTAGCTAAGGAAACTGTAAGCATCCATTAATTCACATGTTGCGGTTAAAGGAAAGGAAACAAACCCTGACCCACTATACTTCTATGAAACTCTTCCAAAATATAATTTTACAAAATTTTAAATCCTATAATCGGTTTTTGATCAACGAAAAACATAATATGTGAAAATTTGAACTCTGCTGCCTATTCCGTTCAACTGCTAGAGACCAGTGATAACCGACGTGCAGCGAAGAGCGTCAGCAAAAAGAGCTTCGTTTCCCGTGTTACAAAACATAGTATAGCTAGTTATACAAATAACCTCAGCAACCCGAAAATGTGACGTACCGACAACGACCACAATGTAAACACATATCAATGCATCTTCTCGTCTAAATACAGCTTAGGCAGAGGGCAAGGTGTGTGTGTGTGTGTCTGTGTGTGTGTGTGTGTATGAGGAGAATAACATTACGTTTCAATAGCGTAAAGGAGCTACACAGCTGGCTCTATCAACTGAAGCTTGTTATCTCAACTTTCAGTCGCTTCCTCCGCCGGTCGCACAAATCTTTCCCTCGACAAATGAGGCCAAGTCCGATTTGGGCACAAAGGCGAAATCCGTTCGATCCTTTTCAGAACTTGCTTATAAGATCCGCCAAAAGGTCTCTCTTATTCCATTGTGCCCTTGTACGCAACCAAATAATAACCTCCTTCCAACTGTGGGTAAAAAGAGTTTTCTTTTGTTTCTGACTTAACGCCTCGTCGACGTAGAGGTCATTAGAGGCGGGAAGGGACTGGGGGGGGGGAGCAAGGATCTGGAAGGAATTTGGCCATGGCATTTTGAAGGAACCATTCCTGCATTCGCCTGGAATGATTTGCGGAAAGTATTGAAAACCCAAATCTGGATCGGGCATTCGACTCCGCGTCCTTCCAAATACGAGGCCAGAGCGTATCTTCTAATTTTCAGTTGAAAGGAACCACAACTGTTAACTTTTGCGAAGCATTAAATTGTCTCATAAGCAGGAATTGTATTAAACTGTCTTAGCCCACGGTGATATGCGTGATACAAATATAATGTTATCCTCGTAAATACAGCCGGAAGATTGTGAAATACATGGTATAATCGTAATTAAAATACGAAAGGAGATTAAAAAATACCAAAAACATTGTCAGTGGTATAATTATACCAATAACAACACTTTAGAATTCTCGCTAAAGAGAACTAAGAGTTTCATACAGAAGATGGTGCCGGAATGAAGGGAAAATTCGGGTAACCAGTAAAAACAAATGATAATTTTTTGTGATCGTACCGCCTTTTTTTTTTTTTTTTTTTTTTTTTTTTAAGCTGCGCACAAACTGGTTGTGTCTCTGAATATGGAGTTTTTCTCTCTCAGTTTTTGCAGACAGATTGGCAAGGAACTTGGTATGGAGCCGTCTATATTTCTAACTAGTATGTGCCATACAAACTGAATTTTCTCTCATGTTTGTGGATAATTAAGCATAGTTTTTAGTTACTTCAGTGTCTTCCGATCGAATAAATATTCAGTGATGCACCACTAGACTTTTTTATGGTTATATGCCTCGTTGACGTGGAGTACGGAAGAGGATTAGGGATCAGGGCGGGAAGAGATTCAGACAAGGCCTTAAGTAACTATCCAAACATTCACTTGGAGGTACTTGGGGAAACCATGGAAAGCCGAAATTTGGGTGGCCGGACTTGGATTGGAACCCGCATCCTCCCAAGCGATACGCCCGAGGATTATCGCTCACCACCCAGGCTCGGTAGCATTAAACTCAAATTGTGATGCACTCACAATTGGTTCACTCTATGGCGATTTCGTTCATCTTAAGCCATGCCTTAAAAATGCGCGATGGTCGTGATGAAGAAAAATTGGAATCTTACTTAATACATTACATTACGTTTCAAAACATTCTCACAATATCTTCTAATAGTTGTGTAAGTTACATGTAGAATTTGAGATAGGTAGTGAAGTTATAAAATTAATTAAAAAGTCAGTTATTTACCCGTCCTGATAGCGATAGTTTACCCTGTTGTCATTACAACACAAAGACCTTCGTAAAGGACTCGTCGGATTTTACTTACAGAATTTATCTCAATACCTAATACTTCATAATGTAACACAGAAACCGTTAAAAAAATGTAGACATTCTGAGTTCAGAAGAACGTCGATTGTTTTTCATCCTTGCAAGCTCGCATCCGCGCTCATCACGAAATTATCTGTAGCGTGCAAAACTCAGCCTTGAAACTTTTACTGCATGAGGAGGGGAACAAAATAAGAGAGACCTTCCGTGTTGGCTTCATTTGAAGAGTTTGCAGTTTACTCGCCGAGGTATAATACCACCGAATACGAGAGAATTTAATGCGCAGCAAAACAGCGGAGAAAAGTAGTGATGACAACATCGCCTAGTTGCTATCAAATTCGAAACTACGGTAACAAAAAACGGCAGAAACGGTGCTGACTTCCAATTACTGAATCCATATCTTTTTTTGTCACAGCATTCGATGGAATGTGTCGAAAAAGTTTATTGCCGATAATCATCTTGCCACAGACGATCTAATAAATTTTTCTACCTATTACTTCCTTTGTTGGTTTAGAGAGCACGAAAGCGCGAAATATGCAACCACTATATTTTTTTTTATTATTATTAACAATGAAATAATGGGGCGTCCATTAACTACGTGTGGTGAAAGATGAGGGGGGGGGGGTGTCCGGTGAAATCTCACGAAAAACCTCACCAAGGGGGAGGGGGGAGGGGTCAAGGGAAATCTCACTTGAGGTTTTGAAATTCTAGTAGGACTGTAGAGCTAAAAAAAAAGTTTACAAATGATGCGAAAGTCAACTTTA
>CM061921.1:57275144-57425039 GCA_031002005.1 Vandiemenella viatica
AAGGAATGGGAAGGAATTCGGCCATGGCCTTTTGAAGGAAGCATCCCGGCATTTGCCTGGAGTGATTTGGGAAACCATGGAAAACCCAAATCTGGATGCCCGGACGGGGATTCGAACCGCGGTCCTCCCGAATGCGAGGCCAGAACGCTAACCGTTACACCGCCACGCTCGGTCGATGATAAGTGATTGCCTATCTCTTTAACGTTTTTGTTTACGGGTATCTTTCCTATGTAATTAAACTAAAGAAACCAGTATTTTATACGCATGCAGAGTTAGCAGTCAACCACATTACCAGCTACGTTGTTTTTATTTTGTTCTGTTTCGTAGCAGAAGTAATCCCGATCGCCACTCATCCCCAAACAGTGAAAATCTAGGCAGGCGCTGTAGGGCTTAATTGGTGAATCTTCAATTAGCTAATCATTGCGGCAGCTAGTATCAAGAGCAATGTTTTACTTTGGTACCGCTTTAAAATTTTATACGCTGCGTTTTGTAATTTGCATAATTTTTCCTCTTCTTAGCAGGTACATGGAGCAAAAGCGTTTCTTTTCGTTTCCCCGCTATCCTGTTCTTTCTTTTTTGCAGTCACTGACGTACAGCTAACCCGCAAAGCGCTGAATATCCTGCAGAGTGCTGCGGTACAGAAGTATCACTGTCGTCAAGGAGACATGTTTTACGGAAGACGTTTCCGCTTACAGCGGCAGTCTCGGACTCTTTTTTTTTTCATAAACGGAGAGGGGAGAAGGAAAGAGGAGGAGAAAGAGACTGCGACTGAACGTGACTGTCTGCGGACACGCCTCTAATGGAACGCTGACAATGCCGGCCAGTGATACACGAGGGCTTGTAAATATTGCTCTCTGCTTTATATTTCGATATGATAACATTTAAGGAATGATTCAATTATTGTATATGATAGGGAAATAGCTTCAACAGTTTTACTGACTCTTGATTGCGCCACTTACGTTACAACAGTAATTTTCGCTGCGTTCACATTTCCACAATTTCGGATTTTTTTTTTCTTATGGTTTTTGGCCTCGTCGACGTAGATGATATTAGAGGCTGGAAAAGACTCGAAAAACAAGGAGCGTGAAGGAATTTGGCCATAGCCTGGGGCGATTTAGGGAAAGTATGGAAAACCGAATTCTGGATGACCGGACGGGAATTCATAAGCTCGTCCTCCAGAATGCGAGACCAGAGCGGTACTGCTTACTCATCCCTTTCTCTTCTAGTCTCTAGTCCCAGTGAGCGGTCTATTCGGTCCATGATAAAGTGTGTGATTGGAGATACCGAAGTATCACATCTGCATCCCGATCTCGTCTGAGATTTTGATAGTCACTAATCCTGTCCTCCTTCTGGCAGAAAATTAATTTGTGTGTATGAAGTACGATATAACGCTTCGTAGTCTGATTACAGCTGAAACCACAGAGGGTGGTGGATGAGCGTTAACGCTCTGGACTTGCATTCGGGAAGACGATGGTTCAAATCCCTCGTCCAGGCATTCAGATTTGGGTTTTCTATGGTTTTCCCAAATCACTCCAGGCGAATGCCTGCATGCTTCCTACAAAAGGACATCCCGCTCTTTGTCCCCAGTCCTATCCCGACTCTAATGGCCTCGACGTCGATGAGGCGTAAAGCCATAAGGAAAAAAAATTACAGTTGAAACTGTGTTTCCTTTCCCAAAAGCATAACCATTTTAAATAAGCAGAAGCGATGATTGGAGGAAGCTCGATCTCGTGAATGATTTGTCGTTTAGTCCGCCAATTTATTTATTGTGTTTGTCTGGTTTTTATTTTAATTTAATAGTTTATTTAAGTTACTGTATATATGTACATTGGTTTAGTCAAGTAACAATAATAAACCCACATATTATACACCTTTATGTATGTGTTTACCTTAATGAAATTTATCTCCAAGTGTTAATCTTTCAGCAAGATTCCTGTGCAGTATTTTTTTTTATATGTTTTGAGTTGTTTTTATGTCATATGTTGGTATGCAGAATATTTACCAATTTTGTTAGGAACAGCTTCAACAGCCTCTCGATTATTTATCTATTTTTTTCCTATTATTTTTCCTCCCTTGGTTTCCTGTGTGATGTTGATATATAGTTTAACTCCCTGTTATTATTTTATTTTCTTTCTAAGTGAAGGTCATATTTTGAATTTGTAATTCTTGAACAATTCTTGGAGGTTTTGAGGCAAATATTCCAATATTTACCAATAATGCGAGGGCTTAAAAATTACAAATTAGCCTCTGATAAAAGAAACAGGAGTGTCCTGGTGGCTCAGTGGTTAAGTCGCTTCCTTTCGAAAGTTTCTGCCTGCGGTTCCGAGCTCAAATCCCGGAAGGGTAAGAATTTTTCAGAGTTTTATTTCATAATACGCTACGCCAGGACTTTTAGTGTTTCGGATTTCGCGTTAAACTGTAGGTCCCAGAGGAAAGGAACTGTCCGTCCCACCTCTGACATAAAGGCTTAGTATGTCCCTTCGGGAGGATCCAGCCAACCTTCTGGCTGTGGACAAAATTAAAAAAATAATCCTGATGTTGGTAGCACTGCCACGAGACATAGTACTAATCCATTTCAGTCACTGTAAAACATGGAGGGGGTGTAAGGGTTTCGGAAGCACAATTATAACCGATGGCCGAAGCAAAAAGAGCCTTCTTAAAAAGGAGAAATCTTTTAGTTTCAAATATTGATCTAGGAATTAGAAAAAACTTTTTAAAACACTATGTATGGAGCACAGCACTTTACGGTAGCGAATCATGGACTTTATGAATACCGGAAAGAAGGAAAATTGAAGCATTTGAAATGTGGTGCTACAGAAGAATGCCGAAAATTAAGTGGACAGATAAAGTACGAAATGAACTAGTTTTGGAAATGATGGGCGAGGAAAGAAGTTTGTGGATGAAGGTTACAGAAATAAGAGACAGGCTGGTAGGTCATATTTTGAGACATTCTGGATTGGTTAATTTGATGGTGGAGGGAACAGTCGAAAGTAAGAACTGTAGAGGAAGACAGAGATTAGAATATATAAAGCAAATAATTGATGACGTGGGTTGTAAGGGATATGTAGATATGAAGAGGTTGGCACAAGATAGGAAGGGATGGGGGATTGCATCATACAAGTCGAAAGAGTGATGACAGGGAAAAAAAAAAAAAAAAAAAATGAGTCTCATCAGTTTCATAGGAATGATTGAAATAGAAGTAAATTGAAGCGTGGGACAACGCATTACTATTAAAATTCTTCAAAATGAAAACGAGAAATATACAGGGCCACTGTGGCTGTATTCAAAGATATCATTTAGACCACGGCGAAAAGAACATCTCAAAGAGCGCACCGTAATTAATTAACTCCACCCACGCCCGCATTGCATGACATGTTATCAACTGAGAACAACAAAAGCCACGTTGACGTATAACATTTACTATCATATGTGGAAGCATCTTTGAAACATTTCAGTTTCAGAATGACGTCGGATATTTCATTTGCTCCAAGTATGAGTTTTGTAGTTGTACCTGAGCCTAAATGGATTCAATTTCTAAGTCACTGGCATTTTCCCACCCCTTATTTGTTGCTTAATTCAGCTAGACAACCTTAAAGCAATTCAGAAATTCCATTTTGCCCTCGCTGACTGTTTTCCCTAAATTTGTTGGCTTTACTGTTGTATAAATCATTTCGTTACGTGCCAGTCCTACGCCACTTTCGTCTTATTCATCTGTGAGGCATAAAGGAGACAAGAAGTCTTTCAAATGGCCAGTTTGTCTGGCATCCCGAATTCTGTGCCGGACCTCAGTTTGCAGCACAAAAATGTGTTTCTGGAACGGAATGGTGCAAATCATCGGTAAAAACTTCAGGCGGCGAGTAGACATGTGGAGCAACTTATTTACATCAGTACAAAGACTGATTCATACATAAATCAATTAATATACTGAAAACTAAGTTTGTGATGCTTTGTCAGTCGTGTAGATGTTAGTACCAGCATTAATTTGAAACAAATTGCCCTTTATATAATTCCATATGCCTTCCAGATTATCGACTGTTTCAATAAATAACTCAGAATTTATTATATTTAAATAAAATTTTGCCTACTAAAATATTGGTTGCGTGCACTGAAGTAAGCTGTCAGAATCGGTTTGGATGATGATAATTTTTACCAGCAGGTGGGGAAAAAACTTTCGTATCTGAGGAGGGTAAATGACTTATTGTTTTAATCCTTATATTACGTCCATGCTGCTATTTACTGTCCTAAGTCTTTCATCAAAAATGGATGTATGTTTTGCATAGCACTTGGTTTTCACTGAATACAAAAACCATGTTTTACCCAACAAGTCAGAAAACATTTAAACCAAAATCTTTGCCAGCCCATCAGTTTAATAGTTCATAAATAACGATCAGAAATGATGGTATTAAGTCTACACCCATCGAATTAAATATATTTCTAAATACTACTTTGTGGTGTAATTATTTCACAGATTTACTAGAAATCGTTGATCAGTTAGTACTACTGTGTAGGTGTGCATTAGAAGCAATTTAAAGCAGTCTATTCGAAGGAGAGCATAAGTAAGTTATTTGACTAGAGCTAAATTATGCTGAAGTACGTCATTAATTGCACTCTCAGCGGAAGAAATAAACGATTAGTAGGAACGTAGGAAGTGACATCTATTTTCCTGTTCTACTCAATTAGGGGTATAAAGGCTGGGAGATCTGAGCAGTTGTTTTTGCTTCAGTTCATTCATAACTGCTAATTGGCTTAGCTTTCACGCAATTAGCGCTTCCCTAGTGACTCCAGTGGTGAGTCGTGTTAATTATATTAAAGCGGGCGTTGTTACTGTGCCCGTAACAGCTTATGAAGGGCTGCTGGCTATGACAGCTACAACTGACTCTTGGCCTACTGTTAAACTGCAGTTGCAGCCCACTCGTTTGTGCATTGCCACCCAAAGTATGTCCTTTCGCATGTAGGACTATGACTTTAACGATTCACGAAGTATTTAACTTGTGAAATGCTGTTTTGTTCACTGTCAACCTTGCATCTTTACAGTGAACGGAGGCAATACTTATGATTAAGCCAAAGTTTGTAATTATTTGACTTTAACATTCCAAGGGTGAGTACGGATTTACATCTATCTAAATATATACTATGCAATTCACACAATTTTGGGTTCCAGAGGGTGCTCAGCACCAAAACTAATCTCTTTGCTGTGCATTCTGATCCCGAATGGTACGAGGTGAAAAAAGAATTCATATAAGAATCAGTGCGGTACCTTATTTCTCTACTTTTATCTTTCCTGTCATTCCAACTCAAATAGGTTGGTGGACGAAGTATTTCACCAATAAGTTTAAATGGCACGTGCGTCGTCTATCTGCCAGAGACTCCCAGCCTAGTATACTAATCAGTTCTTTGACGCTTTCATAAGGACTGTAGCAAGCGGTCACGAATCGAGCGGCTCTTCTCTGTACTTCTCTATCTTTCTATACTGTCGATCAACCCCTTACGAAACGGATCCCAAATGGCACAATAGTCCAAATGTAGACGCACAGGAGATTTGTATGCCATCTCCTTTGTTTGTTCATTACAATTGTTCAAGATTCGACCTAGGAATCGCAGCCTAGAATTAGCTCCGCCTACTAACGAATTCATGTGTAAGTCCCGTTTCATGTTCCTGTGTACTGTTACTCCCAAATATTTCACAGAATTGACCATATCAATAACTGAACTGATTACCTCGGTTTCTTTTAGATTAGTTATGCTCATTGTCTTGCACTTATTACAATTGAGTGTAAGTTGCCATTCATCGCACCATGCCGAAATAACATAGAGATCGCGCTGAATTTCTATACAATCGGCCGAATTCCTTACTTCCCTATATATATTACCACATCATCAGCAAACAATCTAAAAATGGTTTTCACTTTGTCTCCGGAATTTTTTTTATAAAAATTAAGAAAAGAAGTGGTCCTATTACACTTCCTTCAGGTACGCCCGATGTAACATCTAGATTAGAAGAACTTCCTCCTTCAACGACGACATACTGCGACCGACCAGTTAGATAATCCTTTATCCATTCACAGAGCTGATCCGATATACCATACGCTCGAAGCTTCGCTAAAGGCGGTTGTGTGACAGAGAATCAACGCCTTTCTGAAAATCTAAAAAAATTGCATCTACTTGTGAACCTGCATCAATAACTTTTATTACGTCATGTTGAAATAGGGCCAGCTGGATTTCACATGATCTTTTCTTCCGAAATCCTTGTTGATTTGTTGTAAGCAAATTATTTTCATCTAAAAAATTCATAATGTTTGAGCACATTATATGGTCCATAGCTCTACTACAAACAGATGTTATAGATATGGGACTGTAGTTTCTAGGATCACTTCGATCACCTTTCTTGAAAATTGGAGCTACTTGCGCGATTTTCCAGTCGGAAGGTATTTTTTGCTCTTCTAAGGATAATCAACTCAGCCGCATCCGAGAATTTCATAATGCAGTGTGCCATACAGTATATGAGTAACAGACGATTTTAACCATTTCATTCTCTCTTGTTGCCACTACCAACAGAAATTTCGCTAATTACACACTATCTGATCAAAATTATCCGGAAACTTATCTGAAACTGCACTTAGATTTTTTGTAACTCTACTGGGGAAATTTTCTATGAAATGTCTGAACTTCTGTGGAGGAATGGCAGCACATTCTTCTTCAAGAGCTAAAACGACAGTCATGTTTGATGCTGGGGTCTGGAGGGAAACATACGTTCTAACTCATCCCAAAAGTGTTATTTTGTGTTCAGGTCTTGGTTTAACTGTGGTTGTTCCTTCGCCTTTCCACTTCACATCTACCTCACTAGCAGTCAAGTTGGGTAGCTTTAGAAGGGTTGAATTGTCCCTGATGGATTTGTTAATCAGGAGATATCCAGGGATTAGTTCCTGCTCTAAAGTCATTCAGCTCTCATGACGGACCCATTTTGCTGTTACTTCTTCTTTACTAACAAACCGAGTGTGGTGGGTGAACGGTTAACGTTCTGACCTCGCATTCAAGTGGACGCGGGTTCGAATCCAAGTACGGGCATCCAGATTTGGGCTTTCCATGGTTTCCCCAAATCACTCTAAGCGAATACCGCGATGCTTCCTCCAAAAAGGCCATGGCCGAATTCGTTCCCGTTTCTTGTCCGCAGTCCCATCCTGACGAGGCGTAAAGCCATAAGTAAAAAAAAAAAAAATTACTTACAACACAGTACTCCCATTCTCCTTTTATACTATCGTAATATCTGGCGTTCAATTACGCATTAATTATTAAGTATGGCTTTCCGGATACTTTTGATGAGATAGTGTACAGGCGCCTGAAACATTTTCAATCATTTTCATGATAAATGCCAGTACCGTATCAGAAAGTCAGTTCTACGAAGCACTAATCCAGCTCCTTCAACGCGCAGAAATAACGTTCTGAAAGCCTGAGCTTTGAAATTTATACTACTAATTATTCTTGCAATGGAGAGCAATCCTCCCCGTCAGGGCATCCAGATTTGGGTTTTCCATGGTTTCCCAAATCACTCCAGGCAAATGCCGGGATGCTTCCTTCAAAAGGCCATGGCCGAATTCCTTCCCATTCCTTGCCCCCATCCTTTCCCGTCTCTAAAGACCTCGCTGTTGAGAGACGTAAAGCAGTTAAAGAGAGCAATCCCTCATTCAACGCCCTCCTTCCTGGTTATTAGTTTCCACTTTACAAATACTCAGTCATGAAACTGAATAATGGAACAGACCGTTTAAACATAACTCTGTTGAAAGAAAGATCGTGACACTTAGTGGAAAAAATAAATTCAGTAATTCCGACGGTGAAAAGATTAATATTAGAAATAACTGACTTCTGCAATCCTCAAGGAATGATTCGATTTTGCGAAGAGCTCCCACGTGCTACGCATTACCACTTCTTAATGTAAACCTCACAGTTAGGAAATGTGGTAAGAGCTACTAATTATCCTCGCAAATGGTCAGTCAAGTATTATCCAGCAACTCCATTATTGGATTACGGCGTGTTATCTAGACGAAAACGGCCCAAAATCTCTTCTTTCAACACATGCAAGCCGTTAGCTCGGATAAACAAATTTAGAGGTTTGTTGACATAGTCTGGGAATGAAAAAAAAATACTGTTCTAGTAGAAACATTTTTGAATTTAATTAATAACGTTCATTGACACAAGTTCTAAGGCACTTGTGTTACATTGAAGCTATTTTAGCTTGTGTACAGAACGCATGAACTGGCTCCATACAACCGTCTCCAAGCGGTGCAACACACTGCCCGCGTTCTGTCATGCTACGATGCAGGCGCCAAATCAACAATTACAACCGCACAGCTGTGCTGGCATGCGTCAAAGATTCTTACACAACTCAGATAACAACACTATGCTGCCCCGGTTTGCGGAAACTTAATAATATGACAAATCAAATTACAAACATTAATACAGTTATTCAGATACGGTACTTTATTATACTAATTATCAATAATAATAGTAAATTAATAATAAAAATGACTGGGAGTTAGTGATAATGTTACAGTGGTCCCTGCTTTTGAATGTTTTTATCAGTTAAATCGTATTTGTTTCTGGAAATCGTTGTTTATGTCTCACCAGCCTTTTTACAGCAAGCCAGATATTTTTGTGAGATCCTGTTTTTATCTGCAGTAGGTCTGACCTTTTTACAGTCAATCGTGCAGGCACTAATCTTGTTCTTCTGGGATACGGTGCCGATATTTTTAGTTATTTTTTGTTATCGTGATAATTACCATGCTATTTATGCACTATAATATCCTAGCACCAGAAAACTCTAAAATGTTGGTTAAGTCTATTAACGCCCTCCCTAGTAATAATAATAATAAGGGAAAACACTGTCATTAAATGCATTTATGCAGGAATGTGGGAAATTCTACTTGGACATAATCGGTAAAAATGAAAAATCTTAATTACAGCGGTACAGTGACAGATCCCGTTGTGGCATTATATATATATATATATGGGTAACTAGTGCAATTAGGTAATGCCTAGTCATTTTTCCCTGGCGTTTCAGACATGGTAATGTTCTTCCTGGTCCTCACGTTGACCGTCGCCCATCATACACAGGTTTCATTCGTAGTTCGTTGCAATAATCTGATCGAATTTTTATTAACCCAAGTTTCAGTTTAACGTTTCCTTAACATTTAATCAATACTCTACAAGAAAGTTACGTTATGCTGTGCAGATTAAAAGGATATTAAAATCTTTGTTTATTAGTACTGTTTTTACCAGTGTAACATTGAATTTCGTATTTATTTAACGGAAATAAGTTCAATTTACATGTTAAACAACAGCGTAGTTTGATTAATAACACGATGCTGGAGATTGCATGAAACATTGTTCATATATATGTGTTGCGTATCCATACTGTAAAGGCCTGTTAAAAATATATTTTTTTTTTAAAAAAATGGTAAATTTGGATAACTTACTAACCAATCCTTAGTGTCTGTTTACGTTGCGTGTACCATCATGTTATGAAACATTAGTTTGTGAGCTACATTCGATTTAAAATAACAACAGCAAAAAAAAAAAAAAAATTCAGACAGATGGTAGAAGCGTTTACTGTCATAATATTATTACATCACATCGCGCGTAACCAGTATTGTGGCAACTAGCGGCTTATGATATTTTCAATAATGTGAGATCTGCTATGGTAAACTTAGAATTTAGATGGGAAAAGGTATGAGTCATCTTCAGTATTTCTTTATGGACATATATTCTTCTTTTCACACACCTACAAACGCATAGGGTTTTTTTTTTTTTTTTTTTTTTTTTTTTTTAGAATCCGATACAAGAGCCAAGAGCCTCCAATCTATCCCTTGTAAGACGAATCGAATGTCTTGAGCGTAACCTTTCTATTTCTTTTTTTTGTGTTTTTTTCTGGTTGGCCTGCTGTAAAGATATCCTCAAAACTTGCCGGTTAAACACTTATTTAAAATCCATTGTCACTGAAAAAACTAAAAGTAATAGAATTACAATGATCTCTATTGTAAGAACATATTTAGAAACATTTTAGGTATATCATTAATGTGTTGCTTTAGTTTGCTGTAGGGCTTGGCTACAAGTTAATGTTCTACTCCAACATTGTCTGTGATTTTGCTCCATCATGCTGGCCTCTTTGAATTCAGGAAGGCATTGATGAGTAATCGATCTGAGCTTAAGCGGTGCAATTTAAATTCTCATCGTTGATATCGTGTCTCCCAGAATAAGATAAGAACTTGCACAGGGAGAAGTGTACTAAAAGTCGATTTTTGTACATCGGGAAATGTATAATGCAATAATTGGAGAAATTTTGATGATACCGAGCATGGTGGGTAGCATTCTAGCATCAAATTCTGGAGGACGTGGTTTCGAATACCGTTCCGGCAATCCAGATTTCGGTTTTCCATGGTTCCCAAAATCACCGCAGGCGAATTCCGGGATGGTTCTTTCAAAAGGCCGTGACCAAATTCTTTCCCGTTCCTTATATCAAGTCCACTTTAGTGATCTCAACATGGACGAGGCGTAAAGCCAAACGCACAAAAAAAATTGTATGATGAAATTTTTCTTAAGTAAATTACCAGAAACTTTAACGTACAGCTTGAAAATTTTTCTCTACCGTTCCCTTGGTAGGATAAGTGGACTGCAAAATGATGGATGTCCATGGAAAGTCTTTAGCATATGTTTTTTTTAGTGTTTTCATGGTAAATTACCTCCCACTTTACATTAATGTTATTACCATTAACGATCGTGTACGATATATTTAACCATAGTGAGAGAGTAGGTGTCGTGAGCGACCTGGTGTCTCAATGGTTAAGGCGTCTGACTCGGATAGAAAGTTTCCCGTTTCGAATCCCTGTCTCTGAATTGATTTTCACTGCTAACCCAACCTTCACCTCTTCCAGAACTTGCTGTGTAATTGGAAGTACACCAGAAAGATTCCGTGATTTGGTTTCCACGTTAAACTGTAGGTCTCCAATACCCGGTAGGATTACAGGGTTAGGTTAAGGAGGCTACAATAGGGGCGGAATGCGCAGCCAATAAAAACCCTACCAGGTCATTACGACCACATGGCTGTTGTTTTAGTGCCTGATGTAGCTACAGTAATATAAAACATGACAAAAATTAGTATATTTTACTTAAGATTTTAGAGTCCGTTTACGACGCATGTCCCGTCATTTTGTTAAACAATAGCTCCGAAATTATAGGTTTTCTCTAATTCTGAACAGCAACAAGGCGTCTGGCTGGGGGTGTCAACGATCATTAACCCATCTTTTACCTGAGGCAAAGTTTATTTTGGATTCGTCTATTAATATATATATTTAATGTGGCATTCAGACAGCTTCAGTTTATTTAGTACTAACTGTTGTGTCGAGCTCTGATAATCTGGGTGGGACCCTATGGTGAGGAGAACACAACACAATACGAGCACAACACTTAATTAAACCCACCCTTGCCCTAGGTTGGGCCTCTATCCGGAGACCTTAACAATGCTAGTCCCACCACAGCCAGGGCAGGCTAGTCGATAAGTTACAGGTTTAGATTAAACAAAGATTGACAGAGGTGGATTGCACACCTTTTGAAAATAATTTCTATGAGCCATCATACGCGTTGTTATTATTGAACATGGGTTACGTGTGCAGTTTCGTTAAAATAGAGACACAAGAGCATGGTGCTAATGGCGCTCTTCCACCGCAGTCGAGAAGGTGATGCAGAGCTGTACGTCTCCCTGTGCCTCTCGTTCTCCGCTGTTAGTGATTTTTCCCCGTTATCTCTTGTTGCCGAGCTTTCCGCTTTCGCGTAGTCGGACGACACGCGCGGCTGACAAGTTGGTAGCCTCCTCAGTACTTGCAGCACTGCGTGAAATTATTCAACGCTGTGGCACAATGAGCAGCGGCTGGGCTCAATTAATTTGTGTCTGGGGCTATTTGCAGAGCAGTTGCGGTGGCGACATACGCGGTTCGCAACTTGCTAATTGCAAAACAGCGCAGTGCGGAGTCGTTCCCAGCCTTGTCTCGCAGCGTCGGCCCGCAACTGGCTTGGAAGGTTACAGTTCAATTCTCCCTAACGTTTCAATCCTCAGTATTTTTTCAAACGCTAATACTCATTTCTGAAGCGTTTACTGAGAAAACAGGTTACCGGGCAGCTTTGCCTAGCTGAAAGCAGCTAGCGCGGAGTGCTTGGAGCTATTAGTCATTTTGATTTCAGGACCACCGAACTATTACAATTTCCTTCTTGTTCTCGAATCTAAGTCCACCCTCCAAGACTTCTGCTTTCTAACTAGGGACGAAATTACGAAGGTATCGTTAAGTCAGTTCATCGAGAAATTATCGCACTATCATCAGAGTAGGTTCTCAGAGTTCGCTTTCTAAAGGCATACGGCTAACTACGAGTTCAATAAAAAATGTGTTTAAAAAATTACGGAAATTATTAGTTTTTGGAAATAACTTTATTTATTCGTAAACCACGATGTTAACCCCCTCAAAATAGTCCCCATTAGATATTACATACTTATACCAGTGCTTCTTATAATCCCAAAAACACTTATGGAACTCTATCTTTGGGATAGCTTTGAGTTCTTTCAGTGATGCACTGTTAATCTCATCTATGTTTGTAAAACGACGGCCCTTCAAGGTTGTCTTTATTTTTGGGAACATGTTAGGCGAATATGGAGGCTGGGGCATTTTACAGTTTTTTCCCAAAAATTCACGAATAAGCAACGATGCGTGAGCAGGTGCATTATCGTGATGCAAAAGCCATGAATTGTTTTGCCACAAATCCTGGAGTTTTCTTCGGACTGCTACACGCAAACGATTTTGAAATTGAAGGTAATATTCCTTATTGATCGTTTGACCTTGTGGCAAGAATTTTAAACAAATGAAAAATCGCCACCCGTGTCAAAAAACGTGTTATCATTTTAACAACTAACAAGAGACTAAACATCCAATATAGCCCAAAATGTATAGATACTGTTAAGACATGTTTCCCTACACAGCAACAAAAAAGTCGTACCAATCGGACTGATACAACCCGCGAAATTTCGAATTCCCGTTAGTTTTTGAACACGCCTGAATGTTCAATTCATTGTAACAAGCTGTCAGAGTTCCTGTTCTCTTGTTTGAGGTTTACGATCTTCGACGAAGAGGTCAATAAACCCGGGAGAGGATTTTGGCAGCGATATAGGCTATACCCTCTGTGAATGAAACTTTTCGGCATTCAACTGGAGTGTTTTTGAAGAAACGTCGAAAACATAAATTTCGGCAGACGGACAGGAGGCGGTATTCCGGGCCCCAAAATTAATTGTTCGTCAATCAGACTCTGTTTCACAGAGATTCATTCTAATCGTAGAATTCGTTTAGTTCCGTCAGTGTAAGATTTATCGATCCGATATCAGAGCTTGTAAAGAAATAGTGAAGATAAACCTTGATTTTTTTCAAAAATTATTTTCAGAAGGACAAAAATTTTGATTCCTCTTTCAGAGGCGTATATTTCACTTGGAAATAATAAGATGCTGGTTTAACACCACTTTCCGTCTACAGAAACCTGCTTTGAAACGCTTTGTGCTTAGTAATAGTTTACTTTGAAAAGACAAGGCGGATATTGACTCCAAATAATAACTGTTAAAGGTAAGAACCTAAATGTATCATTACTGTGATATCATTGCCACAAAATAATACACAGGGATACATAAACTTTTTCGTAGGTGTTTACGGGTTTTTGGCTTCATTGACTTCATTCAGTACATTGTTTATGAAAAAAAACTGGAAGCAATTTAAGATAAAACAAGTTTGCCTGTAGTATTTAAATTTTTAGTGCCGCCTAAACTTCAATCGGAAGTAAATATTAGCTTTTGATATTTTAATGTCCGTTAATGCTTTATGAAAGATTTCGGTAAACCATTGATAAACGAAATCAGGTTGGATGGACCTGGAATATAGTGTAGGTTCCTTAAAAACGTTTAGAAATGGTAGCAATGAACTGAAAAGGAGAAAGAGTATGTTGAAACAATCAAACTTGTCCGAAGTTTCTGTTTCTAAAAATTATAATTTAAATATACTAATGACATAGCGAACAAAGCAGCTAGTTTATGGAACGATACCATACGAATGCTTCTCGTGCCATAAAAACTCCTTAATTAAGTACTGAAAGCAGTTGTCGCAACAAACAAATTAAAGTAACTTTTTGTCGGAGTAGCAGTTATATACTGTTTACAGTTTTATTTCTTTCCGAAAAGTTGTATATTAACAGACTGTATAAAACAAAAAAAAACAAAAAGTCTTTGAGTACATAATCTGATCTTAATAAATTCAGTAGCTACATATTTGTCTCTGTAACGCTACACAACAGTAAAAATAAGATCATGAAACTGTAAACGAGAATATAAGTACAGAGCATTACTACATGCGAGTAAGTTTTGTGGGCAGAGATGACGGATAAGCGGTTGAATCGATGGCGTCCACAATACGTATCTACTCTGGATGCGCCGCTTGTTCCAGTTTCCAAGCGGAGCCTGTACGTGACTGATCCAGCGCACGCGCGCTGCGAATTCTCACTGTCCGCTCTCACCGTGTCTAAAGACTTACATAAGTATGCGATTGTATACAGGAAGTGTAATAGTCTTGCTAAAAACTGATTTCGTAAGGCCAGTAATATCAGACTAGTGCATTCTGATTCGTGTATATGGCGTTAGCAAAACCTCGTTGTCAATTATAGAATGACAACCACGGTGTATTTGACTATTTGAGAATAGGTATTTCCAGACACCTTATTTATGCTCCCTTCTCATAGCACTTTATTTGTTTATTATGTTGATAGTAGTAAAGCTTGTTGAATAATACTTTCTAGAGATACAGAAAAAGCAATTCGGAAACAAGTTATGTTCTACTAATTAGTATTGTTGAAAGCGTTTGCTTTAATTTTTGACAAGCCGATTAATGGAACTTACGATTTGCCTTTCTTGTTACAAGGCCATGTTAATATGTTTTAACAGTTGTTATACGATATTTGTAACATTTTATGCATAACAGTTTGAAATCATATTATCAAAGTCATTAAAGTTTTACCGAGGGTGGTGGGTGAGTGGTTAACACTCTGGCCTCGCATTCAGAGGACGCCGATTCGAATCCCCGTCCGGGCATCCAGATTTTGGTTTTCCATGGTTTCCCCAAATCACTCCAGGCGAATGCCGGGATGTTTCTTTCAAAAGACCATGACCGAATTCCTTCCCATCTCTAAAGACCTGGACGTCCACGAGGCGTAAAACCATAAGAAGAAAAACGTTTTATGTGCTTCAGTGTGAATAATTTCATATCCCTATTTCCAAAATTTTTACTAATACCTATTAAAAGTAATTCCCTCTGTCCAACCTGAACAGTTCATAGTTAATAGTTGACCAGTTGGTTCAAATCCATACAGCGAGTTAGACATAAATCTAGAATTATTTAAATACAGAAAAAGCAAATGTTGTCCTTTTACAAGCCTCGGAAGCTTCTGGTTGGAGCTATAGCTTTGCATTTACTACGATCTTGTTAATGTGGATAACGCCAAACTATCTAGACCACCTGTACTACCGTCCTTGCTTCGCATGTTACAATCAAAGTAACTACCCGTTCATGTATAGACATTACAAATGGAAATTTGGTTTCTAAAATTTTCTAACCATAGTATGAGCCTATTAAACGTCGTCTTGTACATTTTATACCTTTGCTTTAGGAAGAATTTTGTCTTTAATCTTCGTTAAATATCACTACCACATTTATACTTTGCACGTTCTCAACTTCTTTGTCGTGGACTAAAATTCCCAACTTCTTTATTTTCCTTCTTCCACTGCAATAATCTAGTCTTTTAATTTCATTAGATTTTTTTATACGTTCCATACTCGGTTAACTCTTCAATTTTTCATAAACGTTTCTTCCGTTTCGTCATCTTCTTTTGAACTTGGCACGTACACTTGCACTTACGTGATTTGTCTAGGTTTTTCAACCATACAAAAAAAAAGACCTTGGTCTCTGAATAATTTTTTACTATGAGCTACTGTGGCAGTGAAAATTTCCTTTAGAAATATCAAAAAGGTGAAAAACTGAAGCATTTTAAATGTGGCGCCAGTGAAAGTGTTTTTGAAGACATGTTAACGTGCCTTAGCAACAAAAATCTCGATGAAGACTTGTGATCTTCAGAAGATAGTTGAGGTGGGTGCTCTTGTAAGACTTAATGGTCGTAACGGATACTTGTGTTATTTTTACTGGTTTTTACAGTACGGTTTTCGTATAGGCCCGTGCTGCATTCCAGATTCCTTCATTCATCTGGCTGCCAGAGGTCCGAATGCGTGGAACATTTTAACGTAGCCCTGCATGGCTCATTGGTCACTAAAGGCTACGGCGAGCGAGCGCCAATATGTGAACGACGGCTACACGCACAAGTTAATGTAGCGCTGCAGGCTCCTGCTGTTTTAATTCTCTTCGTTTATAACAGCAGGGGCCTGGTACGCAAGTGCCAGGTACGGGTTTGGCGAACCCGCGGTGCCCGAGCTGGAAACTTGTGAGCGCCGCAAGTTTCCCACACCGTAAACTCCTACCATGCTTCAACGACCACCGTAGGGCGTGGCGGTGGAACGTTGTGTGCCTAGGAGAACGGGGATCTTGGCTTCATCGCCCGGATCGCGAGGACGGTAGAAACCTCTATAAAAAACCCTCAACCTCAAGGTGAGTAACGTGCCGAGGAGGTGGATGGGTGGTGAGGCAAACCACCCGTTAGCGTACAACCTCAGGGGCACCTGCCGCACCCCTGTTGTATTGGGCTTGGTGGCGTGATGCGGGGGCTCCACGTCACTCGACATTTAGTTCCTCCGAACTCGTGGGATCCAAAACGAGTAAGAAATTACCAAATCCTAACCCTTCCTCCTGCGGCTTGGGCAAACCGCAGGAGGTTAATGTCACTCTAACGCCCAAAAAAGGTGGTGGAAAGCGGGCGAGGGTGAGAAAGCCCTCCTCATGAACAATGATGCACTAGTAACAGGGAAGGACTATTTAAGTAGATAATGCCTTCAGTGATAATGACAAGTAGGGTGGAGGGATCTTTTGAAAAGGTCTCTCCCTTCTATATACAGAAAGGTTTAGAGGGTATTAGCGGGTACCCTAAAATCGGTAAAAAGCTGAGGAATGGGAACACTGCTTATCGGAAACATCACCCACAAGGCAGGCTGTCCAACTCCTTAAGTGTGAGAAGCTCGGGGAGTTCGCAGTGAAGTGCGAACTCATAAAACTCTAAATTCCAGTAAGGGCTGTCATCACCTGCAGGGATACCTTATGGAATTTAGAGACCGAGGAACTCCTTAAGGAGTGGTCAACAGATCAGGTGAGTCGAGGTTCGTCAGATCACACGAAGGGTTAACGGCAGTCTTGAGAAGACAGCCACCTTCGTCCTGACGTTCGACACTCCAACGTTGCCCAAAAGACATCAAAGGCAGGCTATTTGAAGCTTGAATATTCGCCCGTATGTACCGGACCCGATGCGCTGTTTTAAGTGCCAGCGGTTCGGTCATACGACGGCGACCTGCAAGGGCAACCCCACCTGTGGGAAGTGCTGGAAAAGGCAGCTCATGAGCCGGCACGAGCTGCACGCTCCCACAGGTGTGTGTCAACTGCTCCGGGTCTCACCCAGCCTGGAGCAGGGAGTGTCGAGTGTACCTTGAAGAGAAGAAGGTACAGGAGTTGAAAACAAAGGAACGACTATCTTATGGCGAAGCGAAGAAGAGGTTTAAGGCGCTTGCGCCCCCTGCCTTCGCTACAAGCTTCGCCAAAACCTTGTCAACTCCCGTCAGGAAAGAGAGTGTTGCAACACAGACGTCCTTTGCAGACATGGGCACAAGTACAACGTGCTCATGTCAATGCAAATGCGGCGCGAGTGTAACCAAGGTCATTACACCGAAGACCGTGGATGTTGGTAGCAACACCTCTGCATCCTCGACCACAAAGACAGCAGGTTCAATGGTTCCACCAGCAAAAGCACAGTCATCCGCTACTGCAATGGGTCCCTCTGCAACAGCAGAAGCGGTACCCAGAGCAGAAACTGCATCTGAACAGTTGATGTAACGGCAACGTCATCTGCCAGTAGCGGATGGCAAACAGTGCAGAAGGTTAGGGGTCCGAAATTTAAGCACACGGACCCCACCTATGTTTGTGAAATCCCCTCCGACTTCTCCAGCCCAGATCCCCCTCTGGAAAGGAGAAGAAGGGGGAAAGGGCCTCGGAGGAACGAAAAATCCCGCAGACACTCCGAGGCCTTGCAACGAAAAGTCGTCTTCAGATAATGAAGACGACTTAATGCTGGTGGACGAACCTGGTTCCGTTCCTCAGCAGTCACGGGACGATGACCCACCCGACCCGGGGCGGGTGAGGTTGAATAGGTGAGATGGCTCCCATACTACAATGGAACGTAAATGGCTTTCAGGCTCACAAAGAGGAAGTCCAACTCTTAGCACGGTCTAATCCATTGTGTCTCTGTTTACAGGAGACACACTTTAGACCAAACCACCATCCTGTGCTAAGAGGTTATGACATCTATAGAAAGGACGATACCGAGGGTGATCGAGCGAAGGGCGGAGTGGCCGTGTTTGTCCGAAACACTGTCCACTCCGAACCTGTTGCTCTCACCTCTCATCTACAAGCAGTGGCAGTGAGGATACACGGTCCCACTAAACTGACCGTATGCTCCATTTATCTGCCACCTAATGCGCCCGTCGAGGTATGACGACCTACTCGACATTCTGCGGCAGCTCACTCGGCCATTCCTCCTCTTAGGAGACTTCAACGCACACAGTGCGTTGTGGGGCTCAAACACCGATTGCCCCAGAGGCCGAGTGGTTGGCAGATTAATGGAGCAAGAGGAAATATGCATCCTCAATACTGGCGAAATGACCCACTTTACCACTGCTTCCGGATCGTCCTCTGCCATCGACCTTTCATTGTGCTCCCCCTCAATCGCGGACTCCGTGCATTGGGAGGTGGATCGCGACCTTCATGGAAGCGACCACTTCCCAATATGGATGCACGTAGAGTTTGAACGCGGAGGAGGGAATAACCGACGCAAATGGAACGTCAGCAAAGCCGATTGGCAACTATACCGCCGCTCCATTACTCTTAAAGAGTATTACGATGTTGTGGAGAAGGTGAATCACTTTACTGAAGTGATTCACCAGGCAGCTGACGTCTCCATGCCTAAAAGCTCCGGAACGCTGCGAAGGACGCCCGTACCCTGGTGGAGCGATGAATGTCGCTCCGCCATTCAGGGTCGTAGACGGGCGTTGCGGACGTTTTAGGTTGCCACCCAACTTCAGACAACCTGGCAGCGTTCCGTATTGAGAGAGCAAAGGCGCGTCGTGTTATCAAGGAAAGCAAGAAAAGGTCATGGCAGACCTTTGTGAGCACAATAAATCGTTCCACACCATCAGCCAAAGTATGGGAGTCCATCCGCCGTATATCTGGAAGGTACTCCCGCCCACCAGTATCTGGATTACTGGATCAAGGACATGTAATTACCGACGAACGAAGCATAGCGCAGCTGATGGCGGAGAATTTCGCTGCCATCACATCATCTGCCAGTTTCGATCCTCGGTTCCAGCAACGAAGGGTTGCTGCCGAGAGACGTGTGCTGTGTTTCGATTCGTCGGATACAGAGGCCTACAACAGGCCATTTACATTTTGGGAGCTCGATTCTGCACTGAACAGCGCAAAAGGACACTGCTCCAGGGCCTGATCTGATCCAGTACCAGATGCTGAGGCATCTTAATAATGATGCTAAAGAGTACCTTCTGGATATTTTTAATGATATTTGGACCGGTGGACACTTCCCCGACTCGTGGAAAGAAGCAACGCTCATCCCTATTTTAAAACCTGGAAAGGACAAATTGTTGCCAGGTAGTTATCGTAGTATTGCCTTGACTAGCTGCGTTGGGAAGACACTGGAGAGGATGGTGAATCGCCGCCTCGTCTGGTGTCTTGAATCCCGTAATCTCCTGAGCCGCTTTCAGTGTGGATTCAGGAAGTTCCGTTCCACCTTGGACAACCTGATCCTCCTGGAGGCGGCCATACAAGATGCATTCATCCGCAGCCAACACGTTGTGGGTGTTTTTTTCGACCTTGAAAAGGCCTACGATACTACCTGGCCGCATGTTATTTTAAAACAGTTACACGAATGGGGTTTTAGGGGTAACCTACCCCGTTTTTTAAAATCATTTTTATCTGGTCGTTGCTTCCGGTACCGAGTCGGTAGTGAAGTGTCTGATCTTTTTACTCAGGAAAACGGTGTCCCTCAGGGGTCAGTTTTAAGCGTGACCCTTTTCGCCATAGCAATTAACAGCATATCAGTCGTCATAAGGAGTCCCTTACGGTTCTCCTTATATGTGGACGACTTCCTAATTTTTATTGCATCATCCAGCCTGAGAAGCGCAGAGCGGCAGTTGCAGCTCGCGTTGAACAGGCTGGATGAATGGTCAGTGCACACGGGTTTTCGTTTCTCCGCTGAGAAAACCCGATGTGTACTTTTTACTCGTAGCAGAAGCCTTTTATCAGAGCCCCACCTTATCCTGAGGAACACCGTTCTACGTTTTACTGATACTGTTAGATTTCTGGGCCTTATTTTAGACACAAGGCTCAACTGGCTTGCGCATCTTAAAGATGTGAGAGCCAGGGCCTTGAAAGCCCTTAATCTTTTAAAATGTCTGTGTGGCAGGTCCTGGGGCGCTGACCGCTCCTGCCTGCTACAGTTTTATCGAGCCTTTGTACGGTCGCGTCTCGAGTATGGTTGCATCGTATACGGTTCGGCACGGGACAGTTATCTTCGGATACTTGATAGTGTCCACCATGCAGGAATTCGGCTCGCCACGGGTGCTTACCGCACCAGCCCGATACCGAGCATTTGTGCCGAGTCTGGCGAGCCGCCGCTTTCCACCAGGCGGCGTCTCCTCATGGTGCGACACTATGTGAATATTGCCACAACGCCTGGTAGTCCCGTGTACGACGTAGTGATGCGACCAAACTTTGAACAGCTGTATGCTAATCGCTGCAGAGCGACCAAACCATTCAGCCACCGTACAAAGGCTATTTTAGAAGAATATGGATGTCAACTGCCCGTTTTTTATCACCAGGGATGGAGTAAATCTCCTCCCTGGCTTTTAAAGAGGCCCAGAACGATTTTAGACCTGTCGCGGTACAACAAACTGTTTACCGCTGACAGGGTATTTCTAAATGTTTTTAAGGATGTTTTGAACCACCATCGCGATTTTACCCCGGTGTATACGGATGGGTCTAAGCAGGCTAACGGAGTGGGTTGCTCCGTTGTGTTCCCTCGAGCGACTCATGCATACAAGCTGGATAGCAGGTGCAGCGTTTACACTGCGGAGTGCTATGCCCTGCTGAAGTCGCTCCAGCGTATGAAGGTATGCCGCGACATGAAGTATATCATATGCTGTGATTCCCTCAGCTGTATTCAGGCGTTAGCAACCATGTACCCAGCAGACCGTCTAGTCCAGGACATCCAGGACGCCCTCCTTTCCCTCCAATCACGTGGAAAGGAGGTTTTATTCTGCTGGGTGCCCGGACATGTGGGAATCAGGGGGAACGAGGCAGCCGATGCAGCTGCCAAATTAGCCTGCAACAAGGTCGAAACCGACTTTGATCCGGTCCCAAAGTCAGACCTTGCCTCGGTAGCGAAGAGAATTGTTTTTGAAGCATGGCAGAGGCAGTGGCTGGAAGTAGAGCATAATAAGCTCCGGCTGGTCAAACCGACCGTTCAGCCGTGGAGCAGCTCCTTCCAGCGGGCGAGGCGGGATGAGGTTCTCCTTACTCGCCTCCGTATAGGGCACTGTCCTCTGACTCATGGTTTCCTTCTGCTCCGAGAGGACCCTCCGGAATGCGATGCGTGTGGCGTACCTTTGACGGTGCGCCACATTTTAACTGACTGTGTCCTTTTTTTAAACGTAAGGGCGGATGTTGGCTTAGCTAATGATCTGCCTGTTATTTTAAACAATGACAATGTGGGGAAGGTTTTAAAATTTTGCAATTTGGCCGGTCTTAGTCCAAAAATTTTGGGGAGATCGGCCTAGTTTTTAGAATGGTTTGGTGGTTTTTCTACAGCCACCAATCAATGTATATTTCTTATCCCTGGCTGGCCCCTTTACAGCCAGCCAGTTCGTTGCTTCAGTGTTCGTTTATAGCTGGTTGGCTCCTCTACAGCCAACCAGCCAGTACTATTTGTTTGTGCATTTAAGGCCATTTTACAGCCACTGTTTTAGTATTTTACTCAATCCTGTTGTCTGCATGGTCGACCCCTTTACAGTCGACCATGCGGGCTGTGTTTTTACCACTTTTTTTTGTATTTTATTGTGCTGTCTGTGTGGCCGACCCATTTACAGTCGGCCATGCAGACGGCAGTGTGTTTCTACCCACATTGTCATTCCGCACTCTTGCTAGGGCGCTAATGACCTAGATGTCGACGCGCCCTAAAGCCCTAAAAACAACAACATCTCTTCGTTTATCAGTTTTTTTAAATTTTTATCTGAGCGATAAGAAATACTGTTATACTAATCTGAGTTGAAGTTCTTAAAGGTCTTCGTTTCAGCATTTTTAAATCATTTTACATTATGATCAATGTTTAAAACCATAGAAATATTTTTCATTTTTAAACTTCATTATTTAAAGTCTTGATACTGTCGATAATATTACTATCAGGTAGTTATAACTTCTATTTAGGAATATTATATCCTTACTTGCTGAGCTTAAACGGGATCATCTGCAGGGAAACTGTATGAAATCTACTCTGGTTGAAGCTAATTTGACCTCTGTTTAGTTGCTACGGTACTGTTGGTGGTGGATGAATACCTGGTCATTGACCTCTGTCCGAGGAACGTGTGATCTGTGTTCTGTATGTTAGGTGTATTGGAAAGTGGTCAGGTGGCTCAATGGTTAAGGCGTCTGACTGGACTTCGAAAGATTCCCGGTTCGAATCCCGGTCTCAAATGGGATTTTCTAAGTCCCTTAACCCGACCTTCAAGTAAGGCACAGCTTGCTGTGTAATATGAAGCACGCCAGAACGCTTCAGTTTAACCAATTCCACGTTAAACTGTAGACTCCATATACCCGGTACGACTACCGGGTTAATTTAAGGCACGCTACTATAGGGGAGGGACCAGCGTGGTGGGTGAGCGGTGACGTTCTGGCCTCGCATTCGGGAGGACGCTGGTTTGAATCCTCGTCCTGCCACCATCCAGATTTGGGTTTTCTTAGGTTATTCTAAATCCATCATGGGGCCATGGGCAGATTCCTTCCCGTTATTTGTCCCCAGTTCTTTCCCACCTCTAATGACGAGGCGTAAAGCCATGAGTAAAAAAAAAAGTATATTGGTTTTGAATTCTGTTGTTTCTGAGACACAAAGTGGAAATTGTAGCAAAATTCTCCTAGAAGATTACGAAAAACCGTAGTGAGGACAACCGTTTGTCAGGCCCAAAGTTTTAACCGTGCACCTTGTTCCTCTACAGTTCAGTATTATTGTGCTTTAATGAATACGGTCAAGCTGGGGGAACACCGGTGATAGCAGAAATACGAAAACACGGACTGGGAAACGAATTCTGCAGTCGCCTTGAGATGATTGCTGGAAAACATGAATGATCAAACTGTAGATGTGTACCTATGATATTCGAATTCTGCGTACTACTAGACTGACTTCAGAAAGCCATAGAAATAAATAAGGATGTCCGGACCGGGAATCAAACCTGTATCTCTTCGAATACCTCCCGCAGGGGCCTGGTACGCAAGTGCCAGGTACGGGTTTGGCGAACCCGCGGTGCCCGAGCTGGAAACTTGTGAGCGCCGCAAGTTTCCCACACCGTAAACTCCTACCATGCTTCAACGACCACCGTAGGGCGTGGCGGTGGAACGTTGTGTGCTTAGGAGAACGGGGATCTTGGCTTAATCGCCCGGATCGCGAGGATGGTACAAACCTCTATAAAAAAAACCTCAACCTCAAGGTGAGTAACGTGCCGAGGAGGTGGATGGGTGGTGAGGCAAACCACCCGCTAGCGTGCAACCTCAGGGGCACCTGCCGCACCCCTGTTGTATTGGGCTTGGTGGCGTGATGCGGGGGCTCCACGTCACTCGACATTTAGTTCCTCCGAACTCGTGGGACCAAAACGAGGAATAACCAAAAACCCAACTCTTCCTCCTGCGGCTTGGGCAACCCGCAGGGGCAATGTCACTTCAACGCCCAAAAAAGAGTTAGTGGTAAGCGGGCGAGGGTTGAAAGCCCTCCTAATGAAAAAGAAATTGGTAACAGGAAGGATTATCTTGTTGATAACGCCTTCGTTATAATGGCACGGCTGGAGGGATCTTTCGAGAAGGTCTCTCCTTTTTACATTCACAAAGGTCTAGAGGGTATCGCGGGTACCCTAAAATCCGTCAAAAAGCTGAGGAACGGGACCCTGCTATTAGAAACATCTACTAATAAGCAGGCTGTCCTACTCCTTAAGTGTGAGAAGCTCGGGGAGTTCGCAGTAAAGTGCGAACTCCATAAGACTCTTAATTCTAGTAAAGGCGTGGTCACCTGTCCCGACCTGATTGACATTACTACCGAGGAACTCCTTAAGGAATGGTCAACAGAACATGTGGTCGAGGTTCGTCAGATCACACGAAGGGTTAACGGCAGTCTTGAGAAGACAGCCACCTTCGTCCTGACGTTCGACACTCCAACGTTGCCCAAAGCCATTAAAGCTGGCTATTTAAATCTTAATATCCGTCCGTATGTCCAGGAACCAATGCGCTGTTTTAAGTGCCAGCGTTTCGGGCATACGACGGCGACATGTAAGGGCAACCCCACCTGTGGGAAATGTGGGAATGCAGCACATGAGCCAGGCACTAGTTGTACTCTCCCACAGGTGTGTGTACACTGCTCCGGGGCTCACCCAGCCTGGAGCAGGGAGTGTCGAGTGTACCTTGATGAGAAAAAGGTACAGGAGTTGAAAACCAAGGAACGGCTATCATATGGCGAGGCGAAGAAGCGGTTTAAGGCGCTTGCGCCACCCGTATTCGCTACCAGCTTCGCCAAAACCTTGTCAACTCCCGTCAGAAGGGAGAGTGTTGCTACACAGACGTCCTTTGCAGACATGGGCACAAGTACAACGTGCTCTTGTCAATGCAAATGTGGCGCTACGTCCACTAAGGTCATAACACCGAAGACCGCTGACGCTGGTAGCAGCACATCTACAACCTCGACCACAAGGACAGCAGGTACACTGGTTCCACCAGCAGAAGCACAGCCATCCGTTGCAGAATCTTCAGCTGCAGAACCAACCGCAACAGCAGCATCCGCAGGAGTACCTGCGGCGGAACAAATGGCAGCAACATCCGCCGATAGCAGCGGATGGAAAACTGTGCAAAAAGTTCGGGGTCCGAAATTTAAACATGCGGATCCCAGCATGTTTGTTAAGTCCCCTTCCTCTTCTCCCCCCAGAGCACAAACTGGGAGGGAAGGAAAGGGGCGGAGGCCTCGGCGGATGAAAGACCCGCCAGGCTCTGAGGCCTCACAAAATGCGGAATCGTCTTCGGACCCCGAAGACGACCAAATGCTGGTGGACGAACCTGGTTCCGTTCCTCAGCATTCACAATCGGAGGACCCACCCGAACCGGGGCGGGTGAAATTAAATAGGTAGGATGGCTCCCATACTACAGTGGAACGTTAACGGCTTTCAGGCTCACAAAGAGGAAGTCCAACTCTTAGCACGGTCTAATCCGTTGTGTCTCTGTTTACAGGAGACACACTTTAGACCTTTACACCAGCCTGTGCTAAGAGGATATGACATATACAGAAAGGACGACACCGAGGGTGATCGAGCGAAGGGAGGAGTGGCTGTGTTTGTCCAAAACACTGTCCACTCCGAACCCGTTGCTCTCACCTCTAACCTACAAGCAGTGGCAGTGAGGATATACGGTCCTATTAAACTGACCGTCTGCTCCATATATCTACCACCAAATACGCCCGTCGAGTATGACGAACTTACCGACATACTGCGGCAGCTTACTCGGCCATTCCTCCTCCTAGGAGACTTTAACGCACATAGTGCGTTGTGGGGCTCGAACACCGATTGCCCCAGAGGCCGAGTGGTTGGTAGGTTAATGGAGCAAGAGGACGTTTGTATCCTGAATACAGGACAAATGACCCACTTCACCACTGCTTCCGGTTCGTCCTCTGCCATTGATCTTTCGTTGTGCTCTCCTTCAATTGCAGACTCCGTGCAGTGGGAAGTGGATCGCGACCTCCATGGAAGCGACCACTTCCCTATATGGATGCACGTGGGCATTGAGGGTAGAGGAGGAAACACCCGACGCAAATGGAACGTCAGTAAAGCAGATTGACAGCTCTTCTGCCGTTCTGTTTTGCTACAACGCCGCGAGAATATACACGACAAGGTGAGTCACTTCACAGAAGTGATTCACCACGCTGCTGACGTTTCCATGCCAAAAGGCTCCGGAACGCTGCGAAGGACGCCCGTCCCCTGGTGGAACGACGAATGTCGTTCCGCTATCCAGGGTTGCAGACGGGCGTTGCGTCGTTTCAGGTTGAACCAAACAACCGACAATCTGGCAGCGTTCCGTATAGCCAGAGCCAAGGCACGTCGGGTTATTAAGGAGAGCAAGAAAAGGTCATGGCAGAACTTTGTGAGTACCATAAATCGTTCCACACCTTCATCGAAAGTATGGGAGTCTATCCGCCGTATATCTGGAAGGTACTCCCGCCCACCAGTATCTGGATTGCTGGATCACGGACGTGTGATAACCGACGAACGAAGCATAGCCCAGCTGATGGCGGAGAAATTCGCTGCCATCACTTCGTCTGCCACCTTGGACCTTCAGGTCCAACAGCGAAGGACTGCTGCCGAAAGGCACAAGCTGTGCTTTGATTCGTCGGACACAGAGGCATATAACAGCCCGTTTTCATCCTGGGAGCTGGAGTCTGCACTAAACAGTGCTAATGATACCGCTCCAGGACCTGATATGATCCAGTACCAGATGCTGAGGCATCTTAGTAATGATGCTAAAGAGTACCTTTCAGATATTTTTAATCATATTTGGACCGGAGGACACTTCCCCGACTCGTGGAAAGAAGCAACATTAATACCTATTTTAAAACCTGGGAAAGACAAATTGCTGCCAGGTAGCTATCGTAGTATTGCCTTGACTAGCTGCGTGGGGAAGACACTGGAGAGGATGGTTAACCGCCGCCTCGTCTGGTGTCTTGAATCCCGTAATCTGCTGAGCCGCTTTCAGTGTGGATTCAGGAAGTTCCGTTCCACCCTGGACAATCTGATCCTGCTGGAGGCGGCAATACAGGATGCCTTTATTCGCAGGCAACACCTTGTAGGTGTCTTTTTCGACCTCGAAAAGGCTTACGATACTACCTGGCGGCATGCTATATTAAAACAGTTACACGAATGGGGTTTTAGGGGTAACCTGCCCCGCTTTTTAAAGTCATTTTTATCTGGTCGTTGCTTCCGGTACCGAGTCGGTAGTGAAGTGTCAGATCTTTTTATCCAAGAAAACGGTGTTCCTCAGGGATCAGTTTTAAGCGTGACCCTTTTCGCTATTGCGATAAACTGCATATCATACGTAATAAGGAGTCCCATCCGGTACTCCTTGTACGTAGATGATTTTTTAATTTTTATCGCATCGTCCAGCCTGAGAAGCGCTGAGCGGCAGTTGCAGCTCACGTTGAACCGGCTGGACGAATGGTCAGTGCACACCGGTTTTCGTTTCTCTGCTTAGAAAACCCGGTGTGTACTTTTTACTCGTAGTAGAACTCTTTTACCGGAGCCCCACCTTACCTTGAGGAACACTGTTTTACGATTTGTTGATACTGTTCGTTTTCTGGGCCTCATTTTTGACACAAGGCTCAACTGGCTACCACATCTCAAAGATGTGAAAGCCAGAGCCTCAAAAGCCTTAAATATTTTAAAATGTCTGTGTGGCAGGTCGTGGGGCGCTGACCGCTCATGCCTGCTACAGTTTTACAGAGCCTTTGTACGGTCGCGTCTGGAGTACGATGCATCGTTTACGGATCGGCACAGGACAGTTATCTTCGGATACTTGATAGTGTCCACCATGCTGGTATTCGGCTCGCCACGGGTGCTTATCGCACCAGCCCGATTGTCAGCATTCATGCTGACTCTGGCGAGCCATCGCTTACCATCCGCCGGCATCTCCTCATGGTGCGACACTACCTAAACATTGCCATAACACCAGGCAGTCCCGTGCACGGTCTAGTTATGTATCCAGACTTTGAACGGCTATACACTAATCGCCATAGAGCCACTAAACCGTTCAGCTACCGTACAAGGGCTATTTTAGAGGAATATGGTTTCGAACTGCCGGCTTTTTATCACCAGGGTTGGAGTAAATATCCTCCCTGGCTTTTAAAGAGGCCCAGAATAATTTTAGATATGTCTCGGTATAACAAACAGTTTACCGCTGACAGGGTTTTTATTAATATATTTAGAGATATTTTAAACCAGTATCACACGTTTACCCCGGTATATACGGATGGGTCTAAGCAGGCTAACGGAGTTGGTTGCTCTGTCGTGTTCCCTCGAGCGACATATACATTCAAACTTGACGGTAAGTGCAGCGTTTACACTGCCGAGTGCTACGCCGTATTAAAGTTGCTCCAGCATATGAAAGTACTGCGCAATAAGTGTTTCATTATATGCTGTGATTCCCTCAGCTGTATTCAGGCCATAGGAAATATGTACCCAGCTGACAATCTAATCCAAAACATCCAGGACGCCCTTCTTTCCCTCCAATCTCGTGGAAAGGAGGTATTATTCTGCTGGGTACCGGGCCATGTGGGAATCAGGGGGAACGAGGCAGCTGATGTAGCTGCCAAGTTAGCCTGTGAGAAGGTCCGAATCGACTTTGAACCGGTCCTAAAGTCAGACCTTGCCTCGGCGGTGAAGAGATTTATCATTGATATTTGGCAGAGGCAGTGGCTGGAAGTCGAGCATAATAAGCTCCGGCAGGTCAAGCCGACCGTTCAGCCGTGGAGCAGCTCCTTCCAGCAGGCGAGGAGGGATGAGGTTCTCCTTACTTGCCTCCGCATAGGGCACTGTCCTCTCACGAACAGCTTTCTTCTCCGCCGGGAGGACCCACCGGAATGTGATGCTTGTGGCGTACCTTTGACGGTACGCCACATTTTAACTGATTGTGTTTTATTTTTTGACTTAAGGGTGGACGTTGGCTTAGCCAACGATCTGTCCCTTATTTTAAATAATGATGGTGACAGCGTGGCTAAGGTTTTAAAGTTTTGTTGCATGGCCGGTCTTGTCCCAAAAATTTTGGGCAGATCGGCCTAGGTTTTAGATTGGATTGGTGGCCATTTACAACCACCAATCCAAGTACTTTTTTACTTATGACACTGCTTAAATGGCTGGCCCTTTTACAGCCAGCCAGCTAACTTGTTTTTTAAACTGGTTGGCCCTTTTACAACCAACCAGTTAATGTATGCATTTTTATATTTTATTGTCTTGTCTCAGATTTATATTTTAAGTTGCCGTCTGTGTGGCCGATCTCTTTACAGTCGACCACGCAGACGGTATTTTAGTTAGTATGTTAGTATTTTATTGTGCTGTCTCTGTGGCCGACCCCTTTACAGTCGGCCACAGAGATGGCAATTCTGCCACGTTGTCACTCCTGGTTGTTGCTAGGGCGCTAATGACCCCGTCGTCGACGCGCCCTAAAACCCAAATAACAACAACAACAACAACATCTTCGAATACCAGGCACGAAAATTATCGCCTCCCTGGCCCAATATAATAATCATACCTAATAAGTCGCGTTGTTTGTTACATTATGTCCTTCATTTGATTTAATATATGACTAAACATTTTTTTGATTTATTGGTACGGAAATATTTTTACTTTTAGTGACAGTGGTGTAAGAGAATTTCGTCGTGATATATACGGTCTGCTGCTTTTGTAGCCCGTGGATGAATAGAGTAAATAAAATGTATGTGTTTTTTTTTCACTCTTCTTCCTCCTCTCTGCAATAATGTCTGTGCGAACAAAGCACTGCCGAGGCTCTCTTGGGCTTCCTTCGACAAATCGTTCCTACGATAACGTTTCCAACGTGCCTTCTGGCATTATCTGTTTACCGGCAACAAGAACAGAACCACTGCTGTGAGAAATCTTAGCCATTAGCCGTTATCGTCGCCCCCGTAGTTTTTGTTTTAGTTTTCGGTGTTTTACTTGAGGCTCCTTGTGGAAAAATTACTTTCATTTTTTTTTCATAGTATTTAGCCCCAACCTATGTTTATTCATTTTCACGAATATTATTAGAACGTGTGACAAAGAAAAGTTTCCAGATTTGTATTTAACATACACACCTGCGATTAGGTTAAATATTACCGAGAATGGTGGGTGATCAGTAACGCTGTGTCCTCGCATTCGGGAGGACGCGGGTTCGAGTACCCATTGGGATACCCAGATTTGGGGTTTACATGGTTTCCCCAAATGACTCCAGGCGAATGCAAAGGTGGTACCTTCAAATGGCCATGGCTGAATTCCTCCCCGTTCCTTGCCCCCAGTCCCTTCCCGCTTCTAATGATCCTCGACGCCGACGAGGCGTAAAGCCAGAAGCAAAAGAAGTTATATTCTTCCTTTTTTTCATGATAATCATTTTGACTATTCTGGTGCAAGCCTCCATCTGTTCTCTCTCCTGCTCTAATATCATCTCTTCATATCGACGTCGAGGTCATTAGAGGCGGGATGGGACTGGGAACAAGGAACGGGAAGGAATTCGGTCATGGTCTTTTGAAGGAAGCATCCCGGCATTTGCCTGGAATGATTTGGGAAGCCATGGAAAACCGAAATCTGGATGCCCGGATGGAGATTCAAACCGGCGTCCTCCCGAATGCGATGGCAGAGTGTTAAGCGCTCGCCCACCACGCTCGGTCATATCCTTACTGACCTCGTCCGCAGTTACCCTTCTCTCATATCTCTTATAACTCTAATATTCGTCTGCAGTATTTTTTTGCTACTATTGTATGTTGTGTCACCACATTAACGAAATCTGTACATCGCAAAATCTAACCCAGTATTCTTACTCTTCGTTTTAAATGATTCTTCGACAATGGTAGTCATTCACAAGCCACTACCGCAATCTATTCGCTTCGCAGTTTATTTGTGAACTTTCAGCAGCCTATCGAAGTTCCAAATTTCAGATGCGTGATTTTTTCAGCCTTCTCAGTGTCAAGCTGCACTGTCATGGAGTGCTGACCTATACTTTATCTTTCAGTAAAGCGTTTCTTCAACGTGGCAGTTTAATTTCTGTTTCTCAAAGCGCTGGATTTGTGTATAATATAGTACTGTTCGTGGGGATTCTAGGGCTCCTGCCACCTCCCACGTTATTTGCGGAGGTACAGCTCCTTAATCCCATTACAACCCTCGACGTGAATGATGCTACGTGGTCAGCTTCACGTAACTACCTTTGTGAAAATTGCAACACCAAGAAGGAAATATGTGATTAAAATGAGCTTTATTCCACAGATTAGAGACGTGACTATACACAAATGATTAGCATTACAGAACTGCACATGCGCTTTGACTGTGAGAGTTCAATACGGTGTGAAGACACCACGTGCTGCAATCATGGCTTTTAGAAGTCGTAGCACGGAATAAAAGAGAGCCTGAATATACTGCTGGGGAAACACATTGCCTAGCGTTTTGTAGGCGCGTACACAAAGCACTAACATAGGTTGCGGGAGGACCAGAATTAAGGGAGCGTCCATAAGCCAAGTAGCTCCATTTTGGCCTCCTGTGAACCCCCCTCCCCCCACGTAGTCCTACGTTGCTTTTGCCTCAACACCCCTCCCCCTCCCCCACGTTGCACGTAGCTTTTTTCCTTTTTGATTCCAGAAGACATTTTATACTGTTTTCTCTTGTCAGACTATTTTAAACTACATACGGAGATAATTAACTGAGGGAAATAAGTATTCACATGCTATTGTGTGTTCTGTTCCTCATTTTAACTGTGAAAAATGTTATGAAAAGAAAGCTACGTGGCCTGGCTCGGAAACCTCCCCACCCCCCACGTAGCCCAGTGTAGCCTTCTAGACAACTTCTCGCCCCCCCCCTCCCTTTTTGGACCGAGCCACGTAGTTTGTGCATGCTCCCTAACAAGTTGTCGACCGACCATACCCCAGATATGTCATGGAACTTATAGGCCAGGGAAGCAGTGTTACCCGTCGTTCTCCGAAGAAGGCTTGCATATTCCTCAGCCATATGTGGCCGTTCACTGTTCTGCTGATATTCTGAATGTAGAGCCGCGTGTTGTACGGTCATTGTGTCGGGTTCATCAACCTCCTTCGACACAGTGATTGCTATTCATATTGCACTCAATGCGTGGGACGACGAGATCACATGTTATATCCAAAGGCGACTCAAACCATCATATTTGGAATTTGTCCGCTATGCTGCTCAACAATGCAATCTGGCCGATTGAGTTCAACGCAGTAACCTCTAACACCTACGCGATCATCAGCGTAGGACAAGTTGAAGCCGGACTTGCCTGAAAACACTACATTTTGCTACTCAGCATGCCAGTGATGGTGATCACGTTTACACTGCTGCCATGTGACATTGGTGGTTTCTGGTTAGTGGAAGCCGACGCAGTGGCATGCGTGCTACCAGTCAAGCCCTTAGCATTAAGCGTCAAATCGTTGACGCAGGTATGTCCACACCCTATGCAGTGTTCCAACGTCTAATCAGCACTGTGGACGAAGCTGTTCTGTCGATTACGGTCATATGATCAAGATGGCGGTTTTTTTTAATGGCTTTCGGCGACTAAGCCATTCAGCCAGCTCAATGTGTTTATGATCTCTTCAAGTGAATTTTTTTTTTTTTAGTTTATCCAGTGCGTTAACGCTTCCTATGTATAGACACCACAGGACGGACAGGACATTCACGCAGACACACAACACTTAAACATCCATGCCCGCGGCCGGATTCGAACTGGCGACCTTCGGCACGTGGAGCTAGTGCTCTAGCCCCTACGCTACCGAGGCCGGCCAAAAGATGGCGGTTATCTCGTGCTGAAGTCAAATTGTGTGGTCCAGTACCGCTCGTCGCTGTTTTCGACCCTCTTCTGTGCACTGATTCTACACACGAATTGTTGTCATAGCAGCGTGCCATGTACGAGTCGCAATGTCACAAACCTATTACCCGAAAAGCAATCATTGTGCCACGTTCGAACTCTCTCACATGGTGATATTGCGCCATTTGACGTCAGCGAGGCATACCGTTTCTTTCTAGCATCGTTTGATTTCTCTGCACTAACAGAGCGTGGCGTAACACTGATGTGTGCAGTCACACAAAAGACGGTGCTGCTGGGCCTTCATGCACGTCCATCTCTCTGCAGTCTTAATCACTTATTGTTGTTCCATTGCTCTATACATCCTCAAATTTTGGAGTGTTTTAGACTATTCCTTCTGTGGTAAGTGTTGCGATTTTTTTAATCAGTACTGTACTAACCAGCAATTGCATAAATGTGATCTCTGGTTGTTGTCTGTACTTTCAACTCGTAGTTGGATTTACTTCGAATAATTAACTCCTCTTTTTTAACACCTAAATTGATCCGAAATCTTCCATACATCTTTTACACATAGATCTATGTATAGTTTATATATATTTCACCACTGTATGTGTTGTCACTGTTAAATAATTTATGTATATATTTCTTTCATGCGTCTGCTATTTCTTCTGATCTTAAGAGTTTTTGCGTCATTATTTTTTAAATTTAATTGCTTGTTTATCGAACGCCAAAGGAAACACTACTGGCTGGTCAACTCTGTTGTTAGATGTTAGCCACACTTTATAATGGCAGTTCTTAATTGCCAATTAAATGTTGTGCCCCGCGAATGAAATAAGTTGACATTTGTTCGTAAGACAAAAACTTATTACCATCTCAAATCTCTATTACTGTTTTGTTAATATCGTTATCTTATTTTTCACTTGCTAAGAATGTTTCTGTATTTCCCATTTTTGGAATGACCATTTCAGCATGCCTGTAAGATGCCTGGTGCAATTGTACTCATTATGTTGTGTGTGTATATACAGGGTGGGGCATTTAATATGTTTTCTGGAAATATTTCGGAAAGAAAGCATTTTATCAAACAATAACCTATATAAAAAATAATCATACAGTAGGGGGCTACAATTATGTGATATTGGTTTTTTCACAGGTGGCGCTGTTGTCGTTACAACAAGGTCAACTTAATTCTTTTAAATGGGAACCCCTATTTTTTTTTTTTTTTTGAAGATTCCGATTCCTCATATAAAAATAGTTTGCTTAACTCACTTTTCTGTTAGCCTCACAGATGGCGCTGTAATCGCGAAAAATGAATATTCGCGTTTTTTGTGTATAATTTTAATTATTGTTTAAATAATTACGTGTAATTTTCATTCTGTAAACATGGAAGGTAATTTTAAAGGATAATGACGAAATTGATTTTTTAAATGCTTTTTCTTACTTATTTGCAGCCATGTCTACAGCAGGTGCTCAAAAAGGTGACCATTTACTTCCAGATATTTTCTGACACACTTCGAGCTGTTCAGGCATCATTTCTGCAAAGGGTCAGAAAATGTCTGGAAGTAAATGGTCACCTTTTTGAGCACCTGCTGTAGACATGGTTGCAAATAAGTAAGAAAAAGCATTTAAAAAATCAATTTCGTCATTATCCTTTAAAATTACCTTCCATGTTTACAGAATGAAAATTACATGTAATTATTTAAACCATAATTAAAATTATACACAAAAAACGCGAATATTCGTTTCTCGCGATTACAGCGCCATCTGTGAGGCTAACAGAAAAGTTAGTCAAGCAAACTATTTTTATTTTTTCATGAGGAATCGGAATCTTCAAAAAAAATAGGGGTTCCCATTTAAAAGAATTAAGTTGACCTTGTTGTAACGACAACAGCGCCACCTGTGAAAAAACCAATATCACATAATTGTAGCCCCCTACTGTACGATTATTTTTTATATAGGTTATTGTTTGTTAAAATGCTTTCTTTCCGAAATATTTCCAGAAAACATATTAAATGCCCCACCCTGTATAGGAATTTTAGTTTCGTTCTTTTTTCATTTAAAGATATAGTAACGTGTTTTTTCATTAGTAAAAAAGATAATGTATGCTAAACACTTATCTCATTTACGGGAGTAGTTGAACCTTCATATGCCTTTGCGCAAAAATCACATTCAGTTTTAAAATTATGTTGTCATGATTGCCACTACGTTCACTTACAAATATATGTGATAAATTTACTTGTTAATTACTCTCCATAATACCACAGGTAGCAATTTAAAGAACGGAAATTAAGCGGAAATTGAAATTCATCACCTGCTAATTTTAATGTAAATAATGCATTGCACAACTACTTTTTTACTCTTGTGTTTTAGGAGAGCCTTTTCAGTGATTCAGTATTGTCAATTATATTGTCAATTATATGGTGGAAAGTCTTGCCAACAATTAAGAACACATTACTTCTTCCGTGTAAAGAGAGTTGTTTGTTGTATAATTAACTTGTTTTGTATGTGGTATAAAGAACGTAATCTCAAATGATGGCTTATTACGGCATATGAATGAGTAAAAAAGTTATCTATTGACCTTACTTAAGTGAATGTATTTAGTATTGAGTGACATGTATCTATTCTGTGCCTCACACATGTGATTATTATTGAGTACTAATGATCAGAATCTATATCTGTTAGACGAAAGTTATACGTTTCTCGGAAGTAATTTCGGTTACTGTGCAAAGTACGGCCAGTAGAAAAACTATTAATTTGGGTTGAGAAAACGGCCAACTGCTTTCTTGGCACTTACTCTTCACGTAAAAGTGTACCCGAAAGCCGTAAAATATGTAACAAAGGTGTAATGCGCGCCGAAACATACGGTTACGCACATTACTAACTTGAGCTGTCTGTGACGTAACTATAGTCAGATATTGGCATGGCCCCTGTCTTCTTCACTCAAAATCCATTAAGCGTCGTGGAATATTAATATTCATTCTGGTTCAGGCTGCCATTCCACCTAAACAAGACCCGCGATTACGCACATTACTGAATTAGAGGCAATAGACGTCTCGACCCGCCTGTGACGTCATTATAATAAGAATTCGACATGGCATCCACCTTTTTTACTCAAAATGCACTACATACTAAAGAATGAGTATCGTAATTCAGGTCCAGGTTGCACTTCAACCTAACCACACCCTCCGATGATATAATTCCCTGAAAATCAACATGTTTATCTCATGAGGAAGAGCACATTCACGGTAATGATGGCTGCTACACATCGGCTAATATCGCACGTAACCCAGCGATTTGCATTGTGTTACTTCTCTCATACCTGTTTCATCGGTTTCGAGTACACTTTTTAGTGAATAGTAATGCCTAAGGAGTGCGTAAATCACATTTTCATCCCGAAATGATAGATTTTTTCTACTGTCCGTACTTTGCACAGCAGCCGTAATTTCATACACCGTTGGCGTTGTTTTGATGTATATTGGGTGATGACGCTGTTTGTTACAGAACAGGTGTAATTTATTTACAGCTTGGTAATATTTGCAGTTAGAATTTTCTCTTAGAAAAGCAGTGCCATTGTGTGCTATATTAGTTAAATGAAATTTGTGGCTGTTAAAGAATTAGTTTTTTTGTTGTTGTTGTTGTTGTGTAAAACCACAGTTTAACAGTTAATTTGTCATCAATCGAGCTTGAAGCAACAATAAATTTTAGTTCTGTGCGTTCGAGGTTGCTCCGGTTCTGTCCCCCAAGGGAGCTGACAGGACATTTGCATGTGGAGTTAGAGCGGAAGTTGTGTTGGCTCCTCAGTCATTAGAATTTATTAGGCCCGGGGCTTCACTCAGGTGCAACACTGCAATCTATCTCCCAACTTCACTGCCGTGACAAATTCACGTGTTAGAATTAGTGACGTTAAGTGCCCAAGTAACTTGAGGGGAAAATAAATTAAAATAACTTTGAATTTTAGGCGGTGTCGTGCATAACGACCTTGTGTTTACCGGAACACACAACAAAGTAAAGTACTGAAATCAGACCTTTGGTTTTGTACTAGCTTACAAGCTCTTGCGGTATTTTATGCATAATGTACGTGTTTTTACTTTTGGATAAATTACTAAGAACTCTGCCGATAATATTTACACAAAATAACGAGCTAAAATCTAAAGTTGTAGAATTTCAGCCTTGTTAATAAGCGGCCTGGTGGCTCAGTGGTTAACGCGTCTGACTGGAGATCGAAAGGTCCCCGGTTCGAATCCCTGTCTCGGCAGGGATTTTCGAAGGCGCTTAACCCGACCTTCACCTCTGGCACAGCCTGCTGTGTAATGCGAAGTTCGCCAGAAAGCTTCCGTGGTTCGGATTCCACGTTAAACTGTAGGTCCCCTGAACCCGGCAGGATTGCCGGGTTAGGTTAAGGTGGCTACGGCATGGGCGGAATGCGCAGCTAATAGAAACCCTGTCTTACGACCACACGGATTTATTATTATCCTCATCAGACTTTAGGCTGCTTTTTCGATACGCATTTAGCAGTTTATTTTTGTCCAATGTTTTGATGTGATTGCTATGCTGGAGTTTTTTCTTACTATAACGTTTCTTCCCTTTTCAAATACATGTGTTTTGAAGTTTTTTAAAAATAAAATCTCCTTTGTTTCAAACATTTTCTTTAAAAATCGGTTAAATTGTTACAATTTTTACAGATACTTTTACAATATATTTTTTCCAGCCGGAATCATTAAAATTGAGCATATGAAATATTACTCTTGATTCATTAAGACCGATAGTAACATTTTTACAATAAAATTTGATATATGTAATTATCCATTTTAACGAGTTTCACATCAGCCAACTACGCCAGCACAAACATAATATTCCGATTTTGCACACGACTGGCAGATGGAATCGTTACAGTTTTGTCTTGCTTCAATTCTGGACGAAAAGATAATCGCAGACCTTTAAAGTCGCGAATCCAGTCTTGAGAGAAAATTATACTGCCTCTATGCTTTCATGGGTGGTATTTGAAATTTTTTTTCCTTATGGTTTTACGTCTCGTCCACGTCGAAAATAATTAGAGGCGGGAGAGGATTGGAGAAAACGAACGGGAAGGAATGCAGACATGGCCTTCTTGAATGAATCAACTTGGCATTTGCCTGGAAACCATGGAAAGCCTAAATCTGGATGACCGGACGGATATTCGAACCCGTCTCCAACCGAATACCACGCCAATGCGTCATCGCTCACCCACGACGCTGGGTTACTAGAATTTGTTTAGCTCCCTTCTATTGTCTCAAAATGTAAATTAAAATTCTTTTAGGAGTCATGCGCTAACCAACGATGAATCAAGGATATTTTTGCTGTTGCTGAAAAACCCATTCTGATATCCAATAACAAAATTTTGGACTACTTTTAATTTTTAATACCTCAAGGAAGTAGGACATTATTCGTTTGAGTTATGGATACCACCATTTATTAACTTTTGCTCAAGGCTATAAATTTCTAATACGGTACCACCAAGAAAAGCTTTCGCTTACTGCTGGAAATTCACTTTTTCTCGCTTCGTTGCTTAAGCTAGTGCCGCAGCTACGAATTAATAGAAGCGAAATACGCTCATTCCGACGTGACCTGAAATAAACAAAAGTGAACCAACAATACCTGCCACCCTGCCTGCATTAAAAAACCTGCCGCGCGTCGTTCACGTCATTAAACTCAGTTGAAAAACTCCGCGAGACTCGAAATGATTTAATGAGGTGAGCAGTGAAATACTAAAGAACTCTGTTCTTTGTCACAAATTAATTATTTCGGAGAGACCAGATTCTTAAGGTGTTCGGGATATACAGGGTGATTCACGAAGATATGAAAATATTTTAATTTGTTATTCTGCAAGTAAAACTAAAGAAAAACTTCATAGGTCCGCAAATGTTTAGTTACCGAGTTACTGCTAATAAAAGATTTTGCCTGAAATTTATCAACCTCGCTAATATGAAGCCATCGCAAAACTGTACGTGGTTACAGTAAAGCACGATTTCCATTTATTTTGTTGTTATTGATCTGGTAAATGTAATGAAACAAGTCCCAGGTGTGTATCTGCAGTAGTTTTCCAGAAATTCCAGAGAAGCGAAAAAATAATTTGGGAAAATTTGTAATTTATTAGCTACTTGGTCCAATTTTTTTTTCAAATTTCAGACAATTGCACAAAGTTTTCAACAGAAGTTGTAGAGAATTTAATTTTGGAAAATGATGGTAATAAAGTTAATCTCTGGAATTTCTGGAAAACTAATGCAGATACACGTCTGGGACTTGTTTTATTACATTCACCACATCAATAACAACAAAATAAATGGAAATCGTGCTTTACTGTAACCTCGTACAGTTTTGCGATGGCTTCTTATTAGGGAGGTTGCTAAATTTCAAGCAAAATCTTTTACTAGCCGTAACTCCCTAACTAAACATTTGCGGACCTATGTTTATATGAACGTTTTTCTTTAGTTTTAGTTGTAGAATATCATATTAAAATATTTTCATATCTTCGTGTATCACCTTGTATAACGAATCTCTCTCTTTTTTCCCCAAAAGTATTTAACTGATCATTCGCAAGAAACGACTTCGCATGTCTTCAATAATGCCATTGTACTATTACGTACTTTATTAAATTGTTTTGGAAATCGGAAAATCAGTTTCATAGTCAGACAGTATATATATATATATATATATATATATATATATATACACACACACCAACGCCTTCAAAGAAGTGCCACTGCTTACTTTCAGGAAGGCCCGTAGCCTCGTAAATCTGAGGAATATATTGGATAAGTAAACACGCGTGCATGATTTCGGGCCAAAATTCCCATCAATACATACGTGACAACACTCTATCACTGTCTGCACAACATTGTCCCGTATTTCTCCTTCACGTTTAAGGCATCCAGCTGTATTGCCAGATTACAGATGAAAGTTTATCGTAAGGACGGCACATACATGTGTATCTATACTGATGACGTTTTAAGTATTGGCCAAATAAAAAATAATTTTGCAAATTTCATTTGCCCGTATTTCTCAGCATTATTATTATTATTATCCCCCACGAATTTTGTTTTGTTAGAGAGAATTGAAAAGTTTGTAAAAACACTGAGTAACATAGAAATATTTATAATAATAACAATTGGTAGAATTAATGCAATTTCTACATCGAAAATTAAAAAAATCACTGCAATTAGGAAAAATTGAAGCGAGAATGGTATTCGGGCAGATTTTTTGGGGTCAAATCCGCATTCGAATGGAGATTTTTTTTTCACGGTCATTTATTATTTTCTTTGAAATCATTGCTGCAATGATTAATAGGGGTCTACTACTATTGGAATTATCACAAAAATGAAGGCTCTAATTATTAATATTATAATTATTTATCTTGATTATTTCAAACTTTTTAATTGGAAGTTAGCTGTACTAATTATACAAGATAAATTTCTACCTCATCAATAAATTGAAATATATAAGAATAGTGGAACAACATCTACGAAATGTCAATATCACGCTGCTGCTTCAAATCCAAAGTGATGATTTATATAAAAATGATTTATTTTAATGTATAAAGCAGCCATGGATCGGAATAATGTTGAACTGTTTACCTGGAGCATTGAATAAAATAAAACAAAAACAGATAGAGGTGAATTGCTCAGTCGTAAGTAATGAAACTAAACTAGGCCTGCTTGTGTATTCTCTTACCGTGCGATGCTGTTCAGTACTCACTTTTGTTCAGTTTTCAAAATTTATGCCCCAAATATATAAATCAGAAATCCACATGTACGCTGTGGCAAGCGGCTGCCATGTTGCTATTCTGAGGCCATTTATCGGATTTAAGGCTCAATAACTGGTAAACGTAAACAAGAACCGATTGATGGCGGTAGGACACTATCAAATAACAATAACATGACTTCTCAATTATTAACATAACGACGCCTATTTGCCTCTTGCTTGGGTTGTTTGTCTTGTGTTGTCCATGCAGCAGAAAAAACAATAATGATGATACGATTATACAAAATTGGAATGAACAAGGCACGTTATAGCTGTTTGTATGGTTAAAACGAAAAAAAAGGCTAGATATATATATTAAGAGACATATTGACTCGGGAGAAGTTTCTCTTTAAAAATCACTCTCTTCATTGAACTGCTTGGGCCTGGGTTGACATGGCCGACATTACGGCGATAATATCAACCTTGTATTTTTTTCCAGAATTCTGGTAGTAACCTAGCTGCATGGGTCAGCAATAAGTTTAACCTACCGGTATGTGTCGAATTGTTTTATCAGTTGAAATAATTGCTTGCCATTCGACGGTGTGCTTTCTGTTTTTCTCCAATTAGTTGTTTGGCTGATATGAAAAGAAGGCTTCGAACTAATTGCTTTATGATTCAGATTTTATTCAATTAAGGTAACATTGTTACAGGATATTTTTTTCTGCTGTTGCATAATTAATTAATTGAATAGCTAGAAACTAACCACCAATTCAACTTTTTTTTTTATTGTGCGTTTCGCTCATCATCAGCGACAAATCTGTGTTGAAATTTGTACATAGTTTAACAACTTTGGTTAAACTAATTACTTTTTACGTAATTATAAATTTGTGCAATATGTTGATTGTTTTCTGCTTACCGTTAACACCCGGGTTAGTACGTTCTGTTACTGCTTCTTTTACTTTCGTCATAAAGCCTATTTCAAAATAAGACCAGTTTTTAACCGACTTCTAAGTAATTTTTATCCATACACACTGATTTGGGGGAATCATTCTTTAGTTAAAAGACGATACTTTCTGAATGGTTTCATTGGAATTTCACTTGGCTGAATACTTGTTTGTGAATTTAACAGAAACAACAAAAAAGAGTTTTGTTTATACATTTACACCTATTACTCCGAAAATATGCCTCGATTTGCGTGAATCTTTTGTTAGTTGAAGGACGATACTCTAGTACTGATCCCACATAAACTTCGTCATTGAAATTTCATCACTTTGTATGTTTATAAATATGCACCGATTACTACGAAAATACAGTCTTCAGAATGGAATGTTTCATAAAACTTTTGATGCCAAAAAAAAAACAAAACAAAAAACATTAAAAATAATCGAGATATATAACTACTAAAAATAAAAAAATAATAAAACTTTATAACACTGGAGCTGTCATCACACCCCTGAAAGAAACAGGCCAGATAGCAACGGCAGGCAAATGACTAGTGAGAAAACGCACTGTATTACAAAAACTGCCAATGTTTTGACAGATGGCTCTAAATGCAACATATCCCTGAGAAAAGCAGAAATTTGCAACTGCGAACTTACCAGCCCCAAAGTAAATAGGAAGTAAAAAACAATCAACAAATTGTACAAGTTTAGAATAACGTAAAAAATTATTTAACCAAAATAAAAATCCTCTTGTATCTGCGGTTATTTACTATCAATTCGATACGATCATAGTTTTCAATTATTTTGTCGAGATTTGTGGAAATAGTGTCTTCTCTGAAGTTGAATTATAAGCCGGAGTTTTATCCCGCAACTGCGTTTTGTGGTGTATCCCAAGACCAGACAGCGTGATGGGTGAGTTGTAACGCTCTGACCACGCATTCGGAAGGACGCGGGTTAGTATCCCGATCCGAGCGTCCAGATTTGTGTTTACCGTGGTTTCCCCAAATCACTCCAGGCGAATGCCGGGATGGTTCGTTCAAATTGCCCCCAGTCGTTTCCCGCCTCTAACGACCTCTACTTCGATGAGGCCTAGAGGAGGTATTTATTTCAAACACTCCAATCAAATGTAAGTGTCAGTTTTCATTGTATGAAGGTCTTGCACCCTGAAAGTCAATTAATTTTGAAAATTTGTACATGGTTTCACACCCAAAATCAGACACGTCGCTCGGAAGACACATTTATTTTGATCAATTCTGCCTAATAACCTTGTCTTAAGAGAAAATATATAAAACCTGGTAAATCCGTCAGTTTTCCTCGTTTTTAAGTTGTCGTTTGAATGATTCCTAAGTTTGCTAAGTCGTAATGATACACATGTTAATGAACCGGGAAGCCACGGGAAAAAATTGTGGACTTGCTTTGTGTCCACACATTTGAATTGAAACTTTTTAACTACTGTTTGACATATTTTTTCTGTGTTGGAAAGTCAAGTGTGGAGAACAGTTTGAGATCGAATCGAATCGTAACGTTTATTTGATTGTATTCGGAAAAATGATACAACTTCAATATGCCCCACGATCTTTAATGAGAGTAATCGTTTTATGAATGACAAACACTTAGAAATGTTAGGTTATGACAAATGACGTTTTTCGTCCTTGATACTGACAGTTTTCCTTTAGTTGTTATTTTCACAACATTGAAGTTTTTCTTCACTTCTTGTTGATTATTTTCCCCATGTATTACCGTTACGACAAAAGTCGGTAAAATTCAATGGAAATCCCTCTTCGTTTTTCTTAAACCAACAAAAGCAGCTTCACTTTTCAAAAAAAAAAATTGTCTGATAATCCATAACCATTACTCTGCTGTTGTATATTAATACTTTCGCCATTTTAAGTTTTGTCATTCTTCAGTCTTGATCTAAATATACTTAAATTTTAAGTTTATTATTTTTTTAAATAATGTAAATTGGTTTTTTAGGCTGCATTTGTATGATGGGTGAACTCGCAAATCATATGTATACCGTACGACTTGGATTTATCTCGGAGTCAAGTAGAACACATGGCGTCTTCCTTTTGTTATTCATAATCTCAGAAACCAGAATCGCCGTTTTAAAACGTCTGTATGCAAATAAATGAATCTCAGTTGTTCTTATTTGCATACCAGACGCAAAGGCACGCGTAACCGTCGAAAATTCAGAGACTCCATAACGCACGTAAGCCAGACTAAAACATTTGGACTGTTTTTAATATAAATAAAATACAGGGATTTTCTTCTGTTAGACCGTATAAATTAACTGTAAATACTCATTCCTAATTACGAAATTTTACTGTGTAGTTTGTAAACTTACGATTCCTCTGTCCAGACATGCGTTCCGTGATATTTATTTCTTTATTCCTGTCAGTTGTACAAAATGAATAGAACATGATAAAAAATTAACGATGACAGTGAGATATACTTTCAATTACTGTTTACATATCATCTACACAACATGTGCCAAAAATGGGGAGACGTTCATAGAACTGTCGTTGGACAATGTCTTGTGCAATTCTGTACAATTATACGGACAGTTCCTTGACTATCTATTGCCTTCGATAAAAAAAAAAAAAAAAAAAAAAAAAAAAAAAAAAAAAAAAAAAATGAAACAGATTTTTCTTGTTGTTGTATTTATGAGAAGCTGATTTTACTGAACTGGCATTTAAAAACTGGCTGCTAGAATTATGCCTGGTAAAAATAGAATTTACGTTAATTATTGTTTCATGTACAGCTACCCTTTCATGAAATTGAAGAGTATTTTGTTGGAAAATTGTCGCCTTGTGGTTTGTAATCAGAAAATTATGAACTTGCGCTGAAAGGTCTAATTTTTATATCGTCATTTAATTATACATTGAGTAATAAAAAGTCATTAGAGATGTTCGAAGTTACAAAAGAATCGAAAGTTTAAATTCCTAAAACACTACAGAAAATGTGAAAAGGATGATAATATCATATAGAATTTAACATTGCTCCTGTGAATGAATTATACACGAATTTTTTTAGGCATTATGCTATCTGCCATTTAATGTTTTGGGTCGAGTTAATTTCTTGAGTAAGTTTCCAGACTATTAACGCAGCATTTTCAGTGTGGGTATCTCAAACCATTACGGTCTTTGAAAGGAACCTTGTGGCTATCTCATGCTACCGTCAACTTTTTTTTATAGAATCATCTACCTAACGTGAGCTCTAAAAAGTACAATTAGCCTCACATAATACGAGTAATATTATGAACATGTATTTGGATATAACGTGTCTCTGAATATTAAAAGCAAATTCAAATTGAAGTTGACTTTAATTCCTGGAGCAAAGTTCCGGCAATTGCCGAAGAAAATATGAGTTATGGCTATAATTAGAGTTGACTGTGGAGTGCGATAAGGCCCGCAGGGTACGTCTTGAGTTTTTTCTTCTACGCGGACTGGCGCATGATGTTGGAACTCCAGAGGAACTTTAACTCCGCACGTATTTCCTTCTAGTTATAACTACAATTACTTCGTGTCAAGTTAATGAAACCTTCCACTGGTGTGTGGATGACTAACTCTCTCATTTAATTCTTATCTAAGGATGTCTGTGTTTTTTTATCAGTAAGCTCTGCCAATCAACATTTGCTGTACTTTTTCTGTCTTCTGTATTGACACAGACACAATAGAAATTGTGTAATATACTGTAGCTCTGGTAAATTCATTAATTTTTCTTCTAGAATGTCGTGAGATTTTACTTAAAGTTGTAAAATTATTTCTCAGAATTATGTTTTGGTTCAGCTTCAGTATTACAGAAATTTATCTGAGTTGGGCATTTTTCTAACATCGCATAACGTTCCAACACGAAGCGCATAAGGTCAGTGAACAGCAATCGCTTGCCACATTGTTAAGGCTATTTTCTAAGAATCTGCTATATTCTCCTCAACCATTCCTCTTCCAACGTCTCGGGATGTGATGTTATTCTATTATAACTGCATACTGTTATAATAAACCAACCGTCTTGTTGATTTCTTTTGATTGGAGGCGGAGGTGAGGAGGACTGAGCCTGCTGGGTGATGGTTCTGGAATTCCGCTGGACGTAGTTTCCATCTCCTGTCCGACCACTAGATTTTGATATTCCATGGTTTCACGAAACCACTCATGAACGGCTGTATGGTTTCTTTAAAAGATCATAGCCGAATTCACCTCGTTCCTTCGCCCCCAGTTCTCTCCTGTCTCTAATAACCTAGATGTAGACGATCCACGAAGCCTTAAGGAAAAAAAAATCACTGATAAGAGAAATAAGAGAAATGTTAATTAGAATTTATTAATATAAATAAAATATTTAATTTTATTGATATAACGGGGTCTTGAAGTTATAGTCAAGGTAACATTTTAATTTGCATTATTAAAATATAGCAGAGTTACCCGATGTTTAACAGTGCAAAGGGTAAATTCTGAGATTCTTTCCCGAGGACCTTTCTGAGTGATGGGAACCAGTGGTAAGTAACTCGTCCAACGCATTTCTTGTTTCCACAGTTTCGATCATCTTCGACGTCGGTGGCTGATGCTGTGTGTGTCCGCGTTGAGACTGCATCCCTTGTTTCCACAGTATCGATTTTTTCTTCTTCGACGTCGGCGGCTGATGCTGTGTGTGCCCGCGTTGAGACTGCATCCCTTGTTTCCACAGTATTGATCTTTTCTTCTTCGACGTCGGCGGCTGATGCTGTGTGTGTCCGCGTTGAGACTGCATCCCTTGTTTCCACAGTATCGATCTTTTCTTCTTCGACGTCGGCGGCTGATGCTGTGTGTGTCCGCGTTGAGACTGCATCCCTTGTTTCCACAGTATCGATCTTTTCTTCTTCGACGTCGGCGACTGATGCTGTGTGTGTCCGCGTTGAGACTGCATCCCTTGTTTCCACAGTATCGATCTTTTCTTCTTCGACGTCGGCGGCTGATGCTGGGTGTGTCCGCGTTGAGACTGCATCCCTTGTTTCCACAGTATCGATCTTTTCTTCTTCGACGTCGGCGGCTGATGCTGGGGGTGTCCGCGTTGAGACTGCATCCCTTGTTTTCACAGTATCGATTTTTTCTTCTTCGACGTCGGCGGCTGATGCTGGGTGTGTCCGCATTGAGACTGCATCCCTTTCGCTGGTGGTGGCTGCGTCCGTTTCTTGCAGTGAACGCTACTTCGTTGGTTTTGTCCACAAGTAGTCGAGTCCTCCCCCACTGATGGCTCGGCCAAGAAATGACCTCCGTCTACAGAGGTATATGCTGGAGTTCCCTCACAGTACAGGCTCAATCAACAGCCACTCGAACTGAAGTTGTTGCTCAACGGAAATGCGAAGGTTCGATCGCTGGTGACTGAAACTAGAGGGTTGAACAAACCAACCAAAACACCATGCATAGCGCGGAGTTATTTTTAAAGTTCTTTACGTGTGCCAGTCGCGGTTACGAGTAGTCGTTTTTGTGGATCCTGGATTTCAACACGCTTTCGCATAATGGCACGTACACCCTAAGAAAAATACCGCCAACGAATGGCGACCAACCGCTTCGTAGGAACAGATTTGCCTAGTGAACACGGGAGGCAGATCGGAGCCAACGAAGAGGTTGGCCTTGGTTGAGGTTAGGACTACTGGCGTTAACATCAAAGGGTTGGCCTTGAGAACCCTTCCTGGTGTAGAAGCCGACCTAAGGTTGGTTCATTATTTGTTATTTGTGTCGCCGAACGGGTGTGTGTTTACTAATTTCTTATTATTGTGTTTAAAAATCCTGTACAATGGAGTGGAATAAGTAGACTGCATTTAAATAGGTCAATTTTTATCGTGAACTGGAATGTTTATGGGGAACCTACGAACTGAGAATATATAAAAAAAAACTATGGACGAATCTTGGAGGGAAATAAGACGGCTTTTAGTTAATATGTATGATGTGAAGAAGAAAATGGAAACTTAACATCTTTTCGCCACCACACTCCTCCCAAATTTTGAAAAGAGAGGTCATTCACCAGCGTCGTTTCTTCTTCTTTTTATGATCAACTTCTTGCAGTAAAGTAAATGCTGCACATACGACAACTAATAAATTCTCCTCTTCTCTCATAGTATCGGTTGGTTTAATTTGTAATATAAAAAACTAATAACTTCAGCGAGTTTGCAGAACCAACTGTGATTCCACAAGGCCGAATCCCATGGCGACAACCCATTGGTTTGATTAGGCTGAACGTTAATACATTGGCGACCAACGTTCGTCCCAATACATTGGTTGTCGTTCGTTGGACTTGGCTGGCTTAGCGTATATGCGCCTTAACGCAAGTCCGCCCTCTTCCTCTCTTTCTCAAATGTTCCACCACTGTCCCTCCAACGGTTTCGGGGGTGGCGTGCATTCCAGAGGGGCTTTGTGTCCGGTCTCTGACCTCAACTGAACAAAGACAGTCCGTTTACCTGCTTTCGCGCACGTAACGGACTGTCGCTTGCTTCAAGTTTGCCAACGCAAGCTGTTTGTATATGTTCCGGACCACTATTTATGTAATTAAACTCGCCACTTAGCGGTTAACATTTCAAAATATGTAAGGCCTATATATTTAAAATAATAATAATTAAGAAAAATTAATAAAACCGAAAAAATATGTAAACGATGGCGACTGATAATGAAAGCGATAAGTGTTTTGTATGTTTATAGAGAAATTAAACGAAGTATGGAGAGAGAGAGAGAAAGATTATGATACACAGATGTTTGATGCCCAACATGTGTTGATACGCAAAAAAATGAGTTGAGTCTATGTATATGTCTAATGTGAGTGTTGCTGAGTGTACTGTACTCTTCTTTATCAGGTTGAATTGGAAAGAAGCGAAAAACACGGATAAAAACAGTGTGTGGTGAGCCAGTCGCATCTCTTGGAACTGGTTTTCTGGAGGGTAAGGATAATGATTTTAACCCTCGTCCGGCCATGCATATTGGGATTTTCATTGATTTCCAAAAATCACGGCTGTGTTGGAACTAATTTCCATTCCCTGCCCCAATCCTCTACCGGCCTTAAAGACCTCAACTTCGACGAGCCCTGAGGCCCTAAGCAGATAAAATAAATAAAAAAAACCTCATACAAGATATGTATGGCCATACACAGTTATTATTGCTAGCTAAGCTAACTAGAAATCAATTTTTCGTGATCAAAGGAATTTTCAAGAATTGCTCTACTTTCTCATTAGAGAACTCAAAAATTATTCATCTTAATACTGAACTGTCTGTACTTCTGTGTGAAAACTGACTGACAGAGAAACGGAAAAACGTGATGGACGGAACAACATGTTGAACAGTGCATTTGCTCATCTGCGTCTTGACTCTTTAAGATCAAAGGTATGGCTTGTATAGTGTGAAGCCCATTAGGAGTATAACCTGCCTGAAAGCATCACACACAACTACAGTGTTTCTGTCCCCCGTTGTTAGAACAGTATGAAATTTATAGACGTAACGTAAATTTACCATGCATAATTCTTGTATTATTTGGACTAAATGTTTGAATTATAATCTTATCCATTAAATAAATCAAGTTAGCTGTAACCTAAAATTTTATATCACTAAAGAACATCTTGCCAGATTTAATCCAAATACCAGAAGAGTCCATAAAATAAAATGCCAAGAAACAAATTGATAGGAGCATTATAAGATTTAATTTGGTGCCGGTGGTGGAAAGGAGATGGAAATGGGTTATGGTGTGTATTAAGGAACTATACAACTTATCTCAAGAGTCTGAAGAAAACTGATGGTGGGTAATCGTGCATAATTTCTCTCTGTCGGGATTATACCTCATAACCAAATCTGCAACTGACTGAAAATTTGTTTACGTCGCAGTTTTGCTATAGGAATTATCAGGTCTTCTTTTCTTTCTTGCATTCCACTCTCACAGAGACTAAGTAAAAACCAAGATATATATTTACTTAAGATCCCAAACACGACAATTTTTAGCAAGAGAATATTTTAAATTTGCTTAATTACTATATTGTATTGTACTATACTGTATTATACTCTACTGCTATACTATACTGCTACTGTACTATACTATTGGTCGAAATCGTCGAGGCACTTCGATACTGTTCTGTTCTTCCCATTGGGTTAGCAGGTTAGAGCAACAGTGGTGAAAGAAATTTGCATCAAAATTCTGTGCGTGTTGTATGAAGGAATACGACTGTGTAGATAGGGATTCGTCTGTCATTTGGGGACGTAAAACTAAACGACAAGCTTGATGTCTTTCGGGAGAGTTAACTTGGACCGAGCGTGGTGAGTGGTTAACGCTCTGGCCTCGCATTCGGGAGGACGCCAGTTCGAATCCCCGTCCGGGCATCCAGATTTTGGTTTCCATGGCTTCCGCAAATAATTTCAGGCGAATGCTCGGATACTTCCTTCATGGCCGAATTCCTTCCCGTTCCTTGTATCCTGGCCCATCCCACCTTTAATGACCTCGACGTCGACGAGACGTAATGCCATAAGAGAAAAAAAAATTGACTTGGTTTCACCCTGTCTCTTCTTCTGTTTCTCATCCACAACCCACTAAACTACACCGCACACACACATACACACGCATTGATTCACTCCTGCAGTAATACATACGAATACTTACGCACTGGAAAAAGACATACATGGAAATCAGTGCACCGGAAAGGTTCTATGAAACTGATTTTGGGGTTAATACCAAGCATAGTAATAGTCTATGCTTGGATAGGGATATTGCACGCTGCTGCTTTATCCTAGTACTCTGTGGTATATTAAAAATGAAATACTGGCATATTTTTTTTGTGATAGGAACGATTTATTAGTACAGCGGAAAATTGGGTGAAACGAATGCGAAATGTGGCAAACGAAACCTCGAGTTGCTATTTTTTTTTTTCTCCTACTGCTTCTTTGCTTTCGTACCAAGGTCTGAATAGCTTGTTAACTCTTTCGCGTTGAGATTATCATGAACATGACATTTCTGACAGCAGGTACAGTCCTCTCACTTTCACAGCACGCTTTTGTTACTTTTTCGATTGCTCTGCTTCTGGAAAGCTTAAGCTTTGTTATCTTGTACATTACGAGCTACGTTAATTATAATATATAATGCTGTTTCGAGGCGTTCGTAACACAGAATATGTCATCGTCGTGCTGCCCTGTAATCTTGGTGTAGCAGTCAACAAAGACAGTACACTAAAGGGAGACGATGGCTGTTGTGTTGGAGATTTAACGCTCGTGTTGTGGAAGAAGGCGTTTGTGTCAAGTGTTTGTAATTTCGACACACGAGGGCAGTGTTATTCATGTGTGGTGCAGCAGTGTGCTTTCAGAAAATAGTCATTCATTACACAGCGTTGGCCTTTCAGCACAGCCATATCGGGACAAAAGCCCGTTTCTACCGTTCCAATTGCTCTCATTTGTAGGGCACGCTTTTTTGCTACTAAATATTTATCAGAGTACCAATAAATTACATAAACGCGCTTTGTTCCTTGGTCGTCAGTATTCCGTACCATGTTCCATATGAATTTCACAAGTCTTCTGCGATGGATTCAAAAAAATATTAAGCTTATAATTTACTTGATATTAGAAATTTCACACATCAGTTGATAATTTTAGAAATTTCTCCTTATACCATTATTTGTAAAACGTATTCCATTTTTTTTCTGTACATTCGAATGTAAATTATATAATCTGTCTGTTAAATTATTTCGCTAGGAGGCGATTTATACACTTTTGTGGTATACTTTTTGAAAAAACTGCTGCAGCTGTAGATGTCAAACTGAGAATACTAATTCAAAGTCAATTCTAGATGTGCCATTAGTCATTATTTAAAAACAAAACAAATAAATTGCAATAATTTTTATTATTTTTATTCCATCATGCTGACTAGGAGAGGTCTTCAGTGTGGAAATTGCTATCGTAGAACGAACATGTTCGATAAATAGTACGTCATCTCTGGTTTCTTGCCCTGAATCAGTTCTGCCTGGTGGGCCTCCGTTTAACAGAAATCGGGGATTAAAAAATTTAAAAATCGCGTTTGAATGACTTAGACCTGTACGGAAAACCATTTTTAATAACATTGGTTTAGCCGTGCGTGTTAAGGCGGTGTGTTCCTGAGCGGGGGGTCCTGAATTCAATCCCCCGAAATATATTTATTTTTACTGTTTGTATTTTTTTTTTTATTGCTATTCGGTCTTGTAACATTGAAAACTTGTTTTGAAACAAATTATCCAAATTATTTATTTTCCTTTGGGTGAGATAAACTATATATATATATATATATATATATATATATATATATATATATATATATAAAAACATTGAATCAAAAATTACGTGCACACCATGAACATTTTATAAAGGATAATATCCTTCCACTATTTAGACATTTTCGACAATCAACCACAGCCAGTCAAGTATGTTAAAATATAGACAACATGAAGAAACTCGAATGATATATTTTCTATCTGATTACAACCAAATTAAATAAATTGGTTTTTAAATATTTAAAGATTGTGCTTATTACAAATGTAAAAAACTTATTTTTTTGTCAACAAACTAAAACCACGGTTTTTGATGATAGTTCGTGAAGTTTAAACATTAAAACCTTATGATTTAATTGGTTTAGTTGTATATAGTATTTATCATAGCTAGTATTAAATAAAATACTGTATCCTGTATCATGTTTGTGACACTGACACGCGTTAGCTTCACATTTCGAAAGTCGCCATTTCTATTCCGGGTGATTTTACGGTGTCTGAGCTGGGGAAAATAAATGAAAATATCGTTACAAGTCGCAGCTGGATAAAAGGCCGCAAAGGCCCACTGTCTCTCTTATTATTTTTTATTAAAAAATAATAAATAAAAAGTAAACTGTTTTAATAATAATCTGAATGTTTCCAGCGTGTAATTAACAAAGCTCATTTAATAGTGATATTAATAACTTTTAGTTTCACAGTAGTTGCAATCTATACTTGAAAGATGTTGGTATTTCCATTTATTAGCATAAGATTTGTTGTAACAGTTATGAGGTGTTAATCACTCACTATTGGTGCTAACTGATAACTGTCTAACTTTTTACATATTAAGTTTTGCAGGGTCACCAATTATGAAATGGATCTCACTTAATAAACGGTCAAATACAACATAAAGCTAAATAGATAGATCCTAAGGATCATTACTGATTCTAAAGAATGTAGAAAAAAATTTCTGGACAGCATAGTATTGCACTGAAACATTTAGGCCCTACTCTGGGCGATAAATTCGTATGATTCACAGTCACAGTATTTCATAATCAACAAAAAAATAAAAGTGTGATTGGCCGAAATTATCCTGCAGAATACCCGAAAACAAAAAAAAACCTACTTTAACCTCTTCGCAGGCGGTCTGTTAACCAAACATAATAATTAAAAACCTGGCATCTCTTTTAGTATAGCAACCCTGTGCTGTTCCGACCTTTGCTTATTGTACAACCTCACTCTTTCGCCATCACTCGCATAATAATTAATACTACTCTCTGTCGAACCAAAAGCTGTTACTACTGTTAATCCAATACCATACCGAAAACTATTGTGGATTCTTTTATGCACAAACTTAAATAACAAAACGAAACATTACATGCCCATGCAGCATAATAAATGATTGGTTTTTAGTGATGATGTAGCCCAAACCATTTTGTTAACAATGCGGAATATCACTGAACCATTGCCACGGGAGTTTTAGGTGCCTTTGCAACTAATTCTACCATTTACACAAATATGTATAAGGTATATGAGGGCGAGTAGGTGTATGCGGAAAAGAAGTACAATGTAAATGCTAACCACTACCTAGGCGCAAATGATATCAGTAGAAGAATAGCACTAAAGAAAATTGCCTTCTCGAAAGGAGAAAGCTTTTTAATGCTAGTCATTGATTTAGCACCAGGAAAAAAAAGCTTGTTTGTTATGATTCGCTACGGATGTAAAGGAATATCAGAAAGACTGAAACATTGAAAGAAAGGTAATGAAATATTGGAAATTGTGGACGAAGTGAGGAGACGTTGGAAGAATCTTTTTAAAAAAGTAGAGAGTGAATGTGCTACACTTAAGATATTTGGGATTTTTTTCATCAGTCTTTAGAGAGAACAGCTGTGGGGAAGAACTGTAAATCAAGGTTTATCGAGATCAACTTAGGCCAGGATGAGATGGAAGACCATATACAACATTGTCAATACTGTTTGCAACAAACGGTAAATGACAACATTTAATCTAAACGCTGTGAGCTGACATTAAAATATCTTAATTTAAATTAGATGTATTTAGAGACGGATAACAAGAATGTTGCTGACGCTTATGGTTATATACGTTGACTGCAACTGTTTATTAGGGTCCTGTCCGTCTCCAAAGACCTCTAGCTCGTAAAAGGAATAAACTGCAGGCTTCAGGTTTGAGAATACATTTTTGTTTCGTGGACCCAAAACCGAATGTCTTCTTTAAAAGTTATTTAGAATATATTCAGAACAAAAACCGTATTTGCTCACTGTACCAGCTTGTGGAATGATATTGTCTAGAGGTAAATAGATGACCAAGATTTTCTTCCAGTTTTTTTAAATTACAATATGAGCAACCGATACAGATCTTAGTTTTCGTCCACTTTTTGAACGAGATCTATCTTAAAAACGCTAATACCTGAAACTTGAAATTTGTAAACCTGCAGGTTTTCTCGGCGTAACTAGCCGGGTAAGTCCATCGATAAAACACCTCTGCCGTCATTGTCAAGTGACTTAACAATAGCGGCGAAGACTATGATGGCCGAAACATTTTTTTTTTTTTTTTATCTATTCGATGGACACACTCGACTAGATAACGGAGAGGATTTTATGTATAACTTTAAATTTGTCTCCAAAATCAACCGTATTCTATATTTATATTAAAAAAAATACTAAAATGACTTACATTTAATATAGTTTGTAAGCTGCGAGCAAAAAAGCGAAAGCTTTATTTTCCGATTACTTTCCCAGATATTAATACCATTTTGTTGAAAGTGCTGTTACTTCAGAGAGCATCGGTGTGGGATTGGAAGAGGTAGATCATAATTTTCTGCGCACCTGTAGATTAACAAGACATTTATGTGGAGAGGGTAAAGATTAGCTGTCATCAAGGACAAATAGTTTTGAAGTGGCGAAGCGAATATTACCACGAGTTGACGACTGGATTTGACCTGTAATAATGTTTGAGGTTAGTTCTGTTTGCTGAAAGTATATTGAACCCACCTTTGTCCAGCAGTGTGGATGGGTGTAATAAATTGTCTCAATTTCTCCTCTCATTGGAGGATTTGAACATCTACCCAGCACGCCTCCGAATGCCGGGGAAAAATCTGGGCACTTTCCTGGCTTAGTCTTCGTCAGTTACTTTATACAACGCTTTCTGTATAAGAGCTCCCTCACTGATATCGCCTGTGATACAATTTTTGAGTACAGTCAAGTCTAAACGTGTTACAGACGATGGCAGAAATTTATTCCTACAGACGTATATCTGGTTTTCATTTCCCAGCACTGTTTCATCGACCCAGAATCGGGGACTGTATATCTCCAGTGTTGATATAAAAGAGAAGAAAGAAAGGTAGGAAAATACATTCTGGTACCCGTCGACGGGGTCGTAAAGTTGACATGCGGTTTATCGCAAAGAAACTTTTCTAGTGGAAGACTTTATGTCGGAGTTGGCCCGCGAAGCGTATCAGGTTTATGTCCTCTGTAAAGATGTGGCGCACCACGTGAGCGTAGTTACTGGAATCGCGTGTTCACCTGTTGTTACGGTGCATCGGCAGATATGACAACTCCCTACGATCTTCGTACAAAGTAACATTGCTTCAAGTACGCAAATATATATCAGCATCAAGCACTCAAAAGTATCGGGTGCAAGATTACAACAGTGATTTTAATGCACCTTACATCTTGTGGAAATATGCTTCGACCACTTTGGGGCAATCCTGCTTTGCTTCGGGCTTTACAAATCATCGGCGTCGATGTTATTAGAGGCGGGAGAGGATGTGGGTCAAGGAACTGGAAAGAATTCGGCAAGACCTTTTGAAGAAACCATCTCGGCATACGCTATGAGTGATTTGGGTAAACCATGGAAAGACGAAATCTGAATGGCCGGATGGTGAATTCGAACTACGTCCTCCCGAATGTGAGGTTAGAGCGTTACCATTCATCCACCATGACCGGTAGTTGTTAGTCAGAAATAATGTGCAATATAGTCTATGCATAAGAGAACAGGTACTCAGTGATTGGTAAGCCTCTACCATGTTCCCAGTTACACGATGTTGCGGCCCATTCCCTCAAATGCGGTATAATCAATCTGTATAAATAATTTAATCGGATTTATTTCTTATTTATTTTTCCGTAATCTGTTACTAATACTGAGGTTTTATTTTGCCACAGTGGGCCTAATATTTTAACTTTTTCTCAGGTTACCATTTGGGTCCTTAATGCATTAACTTCCCACTACTTTTAGGATTCACTTCTAACTTAAAAGCAAAATGCTGTTCTGGACCACTACTCACTTCTCTCACCAGTGGTAAAACTGTGATTTCCTATTCAGGGGAAACAGTGCGCGAGATGGAAGAGGAGCATATATTTTTTAATTCCAGTCCTTGTTATGTAAACCGCCCTTAATATAAGACTAATAATAGACTAGCTCTTTGCTAGCTCAGTTATTCCAAAGCTGCCGAGCTGTATAGCACTGAAGGCTACCTTTATACTAGGAACAATCACTAGCTTACGACGTCATCAAGCAGTACACCTTCTCTGTAAAACTTGCACAGAAGTGCAAGTGTAAAGTTAATCAACGTGAAAAATAAACACGGAGATTTCCTGTGTACTTCAGAATAATTTGGTCCATTAAAATTCTGTGATAACTCTCATGAAATTTAAATAATTCAGCTTGACCTTTAGAAAATCAATATTGTTCGCAAATACAAGAACACATTTTGTTTTTTACATCCTCTTTGATAGGTGCTCGCTAGTAAGTATGTCATAACAGTAGAAACCACAGTTTGTCTCCCAAAGGGAAGGTGGTTTTGCGGGTGTTGTTTGATATTAAGCGTCGGCCGCCAAATCGAGTTCTAATCTACATATGATCGAATATTCATATCCGTGACGACTTATCCTCCTATCGGTGTTTACAGCAGTCTGTTGTTGCATCACTGTACATATAAAATACAGTATTTAATCTTTTAATTTGTCTGGTGTACAGGATTATAATACATTTTATACTGTCATAAATGTTTTACATTTTTTTTTCTCAGTATAAGGTACTAAGGTAGTAGAGAATGATTTTAAGTTCAATCAAAAAAAAAAATGTTGAGTTATCATTCAATACTTAATGAAATGGAGTATGTGTCAAAATATTGCCTGGTTTATTGTTGAGAATTGTGTGGAGAAATTTGATTACAAGTTTTACTGGTTCATTCTATTCAAAAATCGCACCAAAACATGAAATATCTTTCTAGAAAGGGGTTTCAGGGTCTGTTTTGTTACATTTTTTTTATGTATTTTCCAGTGAGGCAACAATTTTATCATCAGGACGATTATTTTTGTATCAGTTCTGAGAATTATGCATGAGCGAACAAAAATATTAAAACGTGTTGTAAATGTTATTCACTTGGCAAACAGTATACGTTAAAGTAAATTCGTGTTGCTGTAATGACATGGTGACAGGGTTTTCTATCAGCTGCGCATGCTTCCATCGTAGCCACCTAGACTAACCCGGTACTCCTACCGGATATTGGGGGCCTACAGGTTAAAGTGGAATCCGAAAAACAGAAGCGTTCTGACGTACTTCACATTACACAGCAAACCTGTGCCAGAGGCGAAAGTCAGGTTTAGGGCCTATGGAAAATCCCCGCCGAAGACGGGGATTCGAAACAGGGGACCTTTCGGTCTCCAGTCAGACCTCCTTAACCACTGAGCCACCATACCGCTAGTCTGCGTTAATTCATCGTAATATATACCGCACTTTCGATGATTTTTTTAGGAACATTGATCACTCAGTATTTTACAGTAGATCGTTTTACAAGGCAAACAGATAATTCTGGTAGTAGGTTTGAAGGCTGACAATACAAAACTTTCTAAGTAACATTCTTATTTCAAACTCCACATTACCCTTTTATATAACATCTGAACGGAAAAAAAAAATCCAGCGTATAGAAGTTGATGTAAATCCTACTTCTGTTGAGGGAGATATTTTTCAATATGTTATTTTTTTTTTGCTTATCCTTCTTGAAGAAATGTCTTCTAATTTTGTACTGGAAAATACACAGTTCCATATTTCAGTTGGTAAGATTATAAGAAAACGATTTGACACACACACACACACACACACACACACACACACACACACACACACACACACACTCACTTGTACAAAAACTTTCTCAAGAGTGCTTGAAAAATCATTGAATTTGAAATCATTATATGAAGTCTAATATAAAATGACAGTCAGTAGTCAATACCGAAATAAAAATCGGGAGTTATGAAAAACACTGTATTAATTATTATTGCAAGAGTGAGAGGAACAGGACACGTAGTTAGTGATTTAGGGCGCAGCTTAATTGGCTGGGGGTAGTGGAGCTAAGAAACAGTGAGCGGGTTAGGATGTAGAAGTACGCCGGCGCGCGGCGGGCGTAGAGTCGGCCGCAAATTGTTATGGACGTGGCCGTAAAAACCAGCCTCGGCTGCTCTGCTCTCCCGAGGACCGTATTTCACAGACTCCTCTCTGTTTCTGTTCTCAGCCAGAACGGACGACTGATGCAGCCAGCCTCTGGCCGGGGACCTAAATCATATCAGTATCGACACCGAGCAGAACAATCTGCAATGATTTCAAAATCATTTTATTTCCATCTGCGTGTTCAGGACTGTTTGCTGCATTACCACTCTTGTAAGTCAGGACTTAATATATAATCTGGCTAATGGGTAAGGTCACTAAAGAACAGTAACTCTGCTTGGGGCTCTGTCGAATGTGAGCTGGTTTGAATTTCAGTGCCGGTAGAAATAGTCGGTATCCGGTTCCTCGACAGCTGATGACAACAGAAAATGTGTGGGTACAGTATCAAATATCTCCGCAATGCATGTGGAATGGGTATGAAACATTGTTGACGATGATTAGACAACCGTATGGGTACATTTAATATGATGTATTTTGTATGGGAAGGACATAAGCGCAGGCTGCTGGTTTCACCCTAACACTTTCACTGTCACATATACGCTGTGATATTGGGGGGTACCTTGCCGGAGGATTTTTTTATTTAATAATTGGTATTTTAATTTTAATGGGGTTATGCAAGTCTAAAATGGCAAGAATATGACGCTGTAGGGATGTACATGTAAATCGCTACAATATGACATTTATTTAATTTATATGGCAATTATATTTCTAGAAACAACCTAGGGCACCACGAATTGAAGAAATATTCGAAATTGTATTCAGATCTCGTTTCCGCAATACTATTTGCTGAAGTCAACGATATCCATCACATTACAATCTAGCTTGTGGGCTAGCCAACTTCATTATTTATACTCTTATGCTGGAGTCTTTCATCTCGTTTATTAACCTTTTATTTTACATACATTGTAACAACCATAAAATTAATAAATATGACACAATGTAAGTACAGTCGGGGACAGAATTCGAGAGACCCCTCGCCTTTCGATTATGCTTCGTTCTAGACACGAATACCGCATGGGACAGCATAACTGGTAGGTGGTACACTAAATTCATGATAAAATAGACCTCTCATACCCAGCACTTTACCCAAGACTAAAAAAATGAGCCCGCGCAGCAAGAAACTCGCAGACGCTCAGAGGGAAAGTTCGGAGTTCTGCAGTAAAAATAATCACGAATATCACCATTTTAGTCATAATAATTATTTAAATAACCAAATTGATTAATTATAGAGAGATGGTAACACTTTTTTCGTAATTTTGATAACCGTTGCGTATTTTTTTTCCTCGAATAAACAGTTAACAATTCGCTAGCAAACGCAATTATATGGCGAATACAGAAAAGAATCGCTAAATTACGCACGGAAAACCAATAAGAGAGTTTGAATGGACTTAGTTACACTTTCTAACGCTGCAGCGTTATAGAACTGTGCGTGTGACAAATACACACAAAGGTTAAGGGTAAGTAGAAAGAGCATTCACGAAAGAACTCTAATGGTAAACTAAGTCACGAAATATAAATAAACTATTCCCAGAAAATTAAATGGTGCGGAATATTAACACCTTAATTTTGTTTTCATCATACCATATTTAGAAGGTAAGCTAAACTTGAACGCAGTAGCAACAGTTTTAGTAGTAATAATAATCATTAAGAACAGTAAATAAATAAAAAAATCCGTCTGCAATGTGAATTAGCGGTTCCACATTTTAAATCTGGAAGATGGAAGTAGTAAAACTATCATCTCTCTCTTTGTTTCTAACTAACACTGATACTTCTATAAAATTTTCTGTCAAGCTTTATTTCCTGCCGTCCAAGCCCGATGGGTTATAGGTAACACTGTTGCCTGGCATTCGGGAGGACGCGAATTCAAACCCCGTCGGGGATCCAGTTTCAGTATTCCATGATTTTCGTAAATCTCTCCAGCTGAACTCCAGAAAAGTTCCTTCAAAAAGCGGTGGCTGAAATTCTTACCCGATCCTAGTTTCCAATACTATCAGGATTCATATCACATTGCCGCCGAAGATATGACGACAGACAAAAAAAAAAAAAAAAAAATGGTGGGTATGTGGTATCCGGCTTTCGGGAGGTCGTGGGTTCGAATACCCATCTAGTCATCCAGGTAAACGTTTTAGATGGTTTCCCCAAATCACTCCAGGCGAATGCCGGGATTGTTCCTTCAAAAGGCCATGGACGAATTCCTCCCCATTACTTGTCCCCAGTCCTTTCCTGCCTCTAATGACCTCGATTAGATGTAAAGCTAGAAGCAAAACATAATTGCTCAAATAAAAATCTCTGTGGTGTGTTTTAGACCTTTTCCTTGTTGGATTTATCTTATTCGACGGCCGAACATGGTAGCGAAGGGACTAGAGTGCTATTTCCACATGTGGAGAGTCTCTAGTTCGGTGTTGTATTAGGGCTGGTCGACGTGGAAATCATTATAGAGAGAAAAGGACTTGGGGCATGTTTCGGGAAGGAATTCAGCCTTGGCCATACCAGAGAATCATCCCAGCACTCACGGAGTGATTTCGATTAACGGTATTGTGGTATGTCTTGTATCGTCTTTCAATTGTATGAGCAAAAAGCATTTGGAAATACATCAGTACACAGGATAAACACACAAAACGGTTTAGCTGGATGAATGGCTATCGGGAGGAATGCCATTAAAAATTTAAAGACATTTTTATTGAACCAAAAGGCAATTGACCTCCTTCAAAAATATCTCGCTGGTCCACCTCATCTCACAAAAAAATATTCCTTGTTTGGTGCCAACTAGTAACATGGCTGAGTTCTAAACACGTATTAGGATAAAAAATTTGGAAAGTAGGCGTACTATAGTGAATCTGTTTAGTGCACACGGGAGGGGTATTTAATTTCAGTTGAGTGTATAGGATTTAATCTCTTTAACATTATGCGTGGTTATTTCGTAAGAAGAAGATCTTCCTGCTGGCTCAGTTCAGACGCAAGGAGTAACCGTCCGACAAACGTTTCGAGGAAGTGTTTATTTACCAGTGGCTCTGAGGAAGTGAAGAACACTTGTTCAGTAGAATTAGCTCTAATAAAATTTGTGAATATGACCATCCGTACACGAAATATGCCCATTTTCGAATTACGAGCACCTACAAATACAGTGACAGTCATTTGCCGAAAGTAACAGAAACAACTTCATATAACATATTAAAGTTACTTCATCATAATTAGAAGACCGATGAAAATGTTGAAAAATAACATTGAACTAATATGTATAGGTCATTAAAAATTTCTGAAAATTACTTCTCGAGGATTTTAACTTCAGCATACCCTCATTGCGTCTTGTAATGTTCTACTTGCACTATTTGATTACAAAATTAATTAATCAATATTCCGTGATAATGGAGCTATTTAAAAGAAAAAGAAAAAAAAATATAACTGGAAGTGCACGTGTGCACGTTATTGAAAATTGACATGCCTCCATCTGCTGATGTAAATATTTTATTACCTTCCGTGCCATTGACCATTTAACCTGCTGACTATTGTGTCAGCCTTTGTTGAGGTAATGTGGAACTCTATTGTGAAGTCAACACAAGACGAACACTACACTCATTCAAAAGCAACCATATGCGCAGAAGAACTCGAATCAGTGATTATTATTATAAATTTTCTCGGGCTTTCCAGCCGTGTTAAGATGTTACATTTGTGGGACGTTTCGAAGGCGTCCAACTCTGCCTTCATTCTCAACCAAATATCAATCATTAAGGCAGAGTTGGACGCCTTCGAAACGTCCCAAAAATGTAACATCTTAACACGGCTGGAAGCCCGAGAGAAATTTATTAATATACAACGCCGTGAAAGATTACGATCTTACTTTATTATTATTACTCCGCGATTCACTAAAAGTGTGTGGTGGAGGGTGTATTGCTCCTATCCGAAAGGGTAATGGTTTGGAAGGGATATACGGGATATGGCAGGAGGCCTTTACAATGCGATGACAGTGTTCTAGCCCCTACACTGCTAGCGCCTGCTTAAGTATCTTGGTCGGGACTCTTGCGAAGGAATTTGTGAATGTGTCTGCGGTCGTGGTTTGCCAACACGGAAGAATTCCGTAAGGCCCACAGAACAAGGAAATTATCAGACATTTCAGGCATGAGAGTTTCCTCATGCCTCGTTCACTAACTTGCTTATATTGCTACCTGAGGCTCACACAGATAACAGACGAAAGAATTATGCAGGTTTAGAAACCGTATATCCTCGAGGAACTTTCTGAACTTTTTAAATTTGTTTCCAGCTTGACATCTCGACTTTTGAGGTCATGGGAGACGGGAATATGGACTTTTTGGTGAACTATAACCGACGTTCGCTTACAGTGATTTGGAAGAAACTGTAGAAAATCCAGAATCTGGATGGCCAGAAGCGGATTGAACCCGTATCCTCTCGAATGCCAGGCCAGAACATTATCGCATCGTCCACTACTCTCAGATTTTTTAATTGACCGTAACATATAGATATATAGGAACAAGTAATTATAGACTGACTCGGGCCATGAATCATTTTAATATATCTATTTTTTGCAGCCTAGTAGTAGACGAAAAATATTAGATCAACTAAAAGATGCCAGATCTTATCACATCGTTTCTCACGAACCCGAACAACCATAATACACCCTTTTATAACCACATATGTAACGTTTCAATTAGTTTATCGAAGATAACATCATTTTACATTTACATATCACAGCGTATTCCAGTTTGAAAAGCAATCATCCTTTTCCTTCAGAATGCAAGGCATAAGAATTTTAAAAAAGCTCACTGCATATGGAATTAGCCAACGTCATTAACTGTAAGACTGACAGCATTCTTTTTCCAAGACCAGTCTTGCTTGTAGAAAATCGCATGGTGGCTCCCAAAGTGAGAAGTATTATTGCGCCGGTTCAAATTCCTGTCGGCTATCAAATTTCGTTTTTTCCATGTTTTCTCAAACCTTTGCAGATTAATGCCAGGATGATTCCTCTGGAAGGCATTGATCAACTTGTTCATGTTCTTTGTTCACAGTTCTCTCCTATATTTATTTACCTCGACAGTAAGAGGCGTTTAGCGCTAATTATTAAAAATGTTTAATGTATATAAAATAAGAACTGATGTGCAGTTTTCAGACGTGAATTTTTAATTCCAAAATACTGTAAAGAAATTTCAAATATACACAAGTTATATATATATATATTTCTGTATTGACAGGTATTTGAGACGCATATATTATCACAGCAATATCTGAAAACTTATTTCGGATATTTTTAAAAATATTATCTTTTCTTAGGCGGGATTAGGGGTAGTAAATGATTCTTGTTTAATTTTTCTGCAGCGCGTCACAGCGCCTAGTATTTAAAAGTTATTCACACATCGAAACGAGATAATTCTTTGCAGTTATCATTTTGTAAACGAATCTAATCCAGCAGTATTCTTGTCAAACTTTTACAATTACAAAATTTTATTTTGATACTGCTTTGTCTAGGCTCTAATGAAGGAAAATGTAGTTTTATCTCGATGGCAGATGATTCCGAAGTCACAATACAAGGAAATATGCATCGTTTCCTGCCAGAAGACTTCCTCATCGAATGTGCGAGTTATATTCAAACATTAGTATGCTTCAGTGTCAATCGCTACACCAGCCACATCTAGAAATTTGAGTGATATGAGAAGGATGGTAATAATTACTTTGCATGAAGAGCTTTACTTCTCTCGTACATCCCCTCATCACTCCCCCCAACAAGTGAAGAAACTTTGAAACCTTTTCTACCACCTGTCCAATATGTCCTGCCCTATCCTTCTCATATCACTCAAATTTCTAGATGTGGCTGGTGTAGCGATTGACACTGAAGCATACTAATGTTTGAATATAACTCGCACATTCGATGAGGAAGTCTTCTGGCAGGAAACGATGCATATTTCCTTGTATTGTGACTTCGGAATCATCTGCCATCGAGATAAAACTACATTTTCCTTCATTAGAGCCTAGACAAAGCAGTATCAAAATAAAATTTTGTAATTGTAAAAGTTTGACAAGAATACTGCTGGATTAGATTCGTTTACAAAATGATAACTGCAAAGAATTATCTCGTTTCGATGTGTGAATAACTTTTAAATACTAGGCGCTGTGACGCGCTGCAGAAAAATTAAACAAGAATCATTTACTACCCCTAATCCCGCCTAAGAAAAGATAATATTTTTAAAAATATCCGAAATAAGTTTTCAGATATTGCTGTGATAATATATGCGTCTAATACCTGTCAATACAGAAATATAACTTGTGTATATTTGAAATTTCTATTTTACAGTATTTTGGAATTAAAAATTTCACGTCTGAAAACTGCACATCAGTTCTTATTTTATATACATTAAACATTTTTAATAATTAGCGCTAAACGCCTCCTTACTGTCGAGGTAAATAAATATAGGAGAGAACTGTGAACAAAGAACATGAAACAAGTTGATCAATGCCTTCCAGAGGAATCATCCTGGCATTAATCTGCAAAGGTTTTGAGAAAACATGAAAAAAACGAAATTTGATAGCCGACAGGAATTTGAACCGGCGCAATAATACTTCTCACTTTGGGAGCCACCATGGCATTTTCTACAAGCAAGAATGGTCTTGGAAAAAGACTGCTGTCAGTCTTACAGTTAATGACGTTGGCTAATTCCATATGCAGTGGAGCTTTTAAAATTCTTATGCCTGCATTCTGAAGGAAAAGGATGATTGCTTTTCAAACTGGAATACGCTGGATATGTAAAAGTAAAATGATGTTATCTTCGATAAACTAATTGAAACGTTACATATGTGGTTATAAAAGGGTGTATTATGGTTGTTTCCGGGTTCGTGAGAAACGATGTGATTAAGATCTGGCATCTTTAGTTGATCTAATATTTTTTCGTCTACTACTAGGCTGCAAAAATAGATATATTAAAATGATTCATGGCCGAGTCAGTCTATAATTATTGTTCCTATATATCTATATGTTACGGTCAATTAAAAAATCTGAGCGTAGTGGACGAGCGATAATGTTCTGGCCTGGCATTCGAGAGGATGCGGGTTCAAATCCGCTTCTGGCCATCCAGATTTGGATTTTCTACAGTTTTTCCAAATCACTGTAAGCGAACGTCGGTATAGTTCACCAAAAAGTCCATATTCCCGTCTCCCATGACCTCAAAGTCGAGATGTCAAGCTGGAAACAAATTTAAAAAAGTTCAGAAAGTTCCTCGAGGATATACGGTTCTAAACCTGTATAATTCTTTCATCTGTTATCTGTGTGAGCCTCAGGTAGCAATATAAGCAAGTTAGTTGAACGAGGATGAGGAAAATCTCATGCCTGAAATGTCTGATAATTTCCTTGTTCTGTGGGCCTACGGAATTGTCTTCCGTGTTGGCAAACCACGACCGCAGACACATTCACAAATTCCTTCGCAAGAGTCCCGACCAAGATACTTAAGCAGGCGCTAGCAGTGTAGGGGCTAGAACACTGTCATCGCATTGTAAAGGCCTCCTGCCATATCCCGTATATCCCTTCCAAACCATTACCCTTTCGGATAGGAGCAATACACCCTCCACCACACACTTTTAGTGAATCGCGGAGTAATAATAATAAAGTAAGATCGTAATCTTTCACGGCGTTGTATATTAATAAATTTCTCTCGGGCTTCCAGCCGTGTTAAGATGTTACATTTTTGGGACGTTTCGAAGGCGTCCAACTCTGCCTTAATGATTGATATTTGGTTGAGAATGAAGGCAGAGTTGGACGCCTTCGAAACGTCCCACAAATGTAACATCTTAACACGGCTGGAAAGCCCGAGAAAATTTATTAATAATAATTTGAGTTCTTCTGCGCATATGGTTGCTTTTGAATGAGTGTAGTGTTCGTCTTGTGTTGACTTCACAATAGAGTTCCACATTACCTCAACAAAGGCTGACACAATAGTCAGCAGGTTAAATGGTCAATGGCACGGAAGGTAATAAAATATTTACATCAGCAGATGGAGGCATGTCAATTTTCAATAACGTGCACACGTGCACTTCCAGTTTTTTTTTTTTTCTTCTTTTAAATAGCTCCATTATCACGGAATATTGATTAATTAATTTTGTAATCAAATAGTGCAAGTAGAACATTACAAGACGCAATGAGGGTATGCTGAAGTTAAAATCCTCGAGAAGTAATTTTCAGAAATTTTTAATGACCTATACATATTAGTTCAATGTTATTTTTCAACATTTTCATCGGTCTTCTAATTATGATGAAGTAACTTTAATATGTTATATGAAGTTGTTTCTGTTACTTTCGGCAATGACTGTCACTGTATTTGTAGGTGCTCGTAATTCGAAAATGGGCATATTTCGTGTACGGATGGTCATATTCACAAATTTTATTAGAGCTAATTCTACTGAACAAGTGTTCTTCACTTCCTCAGAGCCACTGGTAAATAAACACTTCCTCGAAACGTTTGTCGGACGGTTACTTCCCCCTTGCGTCTGAACTGAGCCAGCAGGAAGATCTTCTTCTTACGAAATAACCACGCATAATGTTAAAGAGATTAAATCCTATACACTCAACTGAAATTAAATACCCCTCCCGTGTGCACTAAACAGATTCACTATAGTACGCCTACTTTCCAAATTTTTTATCCTAATACGTGTTTAGAACTCAGCCATGTTACTAGTTGGCACCAAACAAGGAATATTTTTTTGTGAGATGAGGTGGACCAGCGAGATATTTTTGAAGGAGGTCAATTGCCTTTTGGTTCAATAAAAATGTCTTTAAATTTTTAATGGCATTCCTCCCGATAGCCATTCATCCAGCTAAACCGTTTTGTGTGTTTATCCTGTGTACTGATGTATTTCCAAATGCTTTTTGCTCATACAATTGAAAGACGATACAAGACATACCACAATACCGATTAATCGAAATCACTCCGTGAGTGCTGGGATGATTCTCTGGTATGGCCAAGGCTGAATTCCTTCCCGAAACATGCCCCAAGTCCTTTTCTCTCTATAATGATTTCCACGTCGACCAGCCCTAATACAACACCGAACTAGAGACTCTCCACATGTGGAAATAGCACTCTAGTCCCTTCGCTACCATGTTCGGCCGTCGAATAAGATAAATCCAACAAGGAAAAGGTCTAAAACACACCACAGAGATGTAATTATTTTTATTTGAGCAATTATGTTTTGCTTCTAGCTTTACATCTAATCGAGGTCATTAGAGGCAGGAAAGGACTGGGGACAAGTAATGGGGAGGAATTCGTCCATGGCCTTTTGAAGGAACAATCCCGGCATTCGCCTGGAGTGATTTGGGGAAACCATCTAAAACGTTTACCTGGATGACTAGATGGGTATTCGAACCCACGACCTCCCGAAAGCCGGATACCACATACCCACCACGTTTTTTTTTTTTTTTTGTTTTTGTCTTGTCTTCGTCATATCTTCGGCGGCAATGTGATATGAATCCTGATAGTATTGGAAACTAGGATCGGGTAAGAATTTCAGCCACCGCTTTTTGAAGGAACTTTTCTGGAGTTCAGCTGGAGAGATTTACGAAAATCATGGAATACTGAAACTGGATCCCCGACGGGGTTTGAATTCGCGGCCTCCCGAATGCCAGGTAACAGTGTTACCTATAACCCATCGGGCTTGGACGGCAGGAAATAAAGCTTGACAGAAAATTTTATAGAAGTATCAGTGTTAGTTAGAAACAAAGATGAGAGATGATAGTTTTACTACTTCCATCTTCCAGATTTAAAATGTGGAACCGCTAATTCACATTGCAGACGGATTTTTTAAATTTATTTACTGTTCTTAATGATTATTATTACTACTAAAACTGTTGCTACTGCGTTCAAGTTTAGCTTACCTTCTAAATATGGTATGATGAAAACAAAATTAAGGTGTTAATATTCCGCACCATTTAATTTTCTGGGAATAGTTTATTTATATTTCGTGACTTAGTTTACCATTAGAGTTCTTTCGTGAATGCTCTTTCTACTATACCCTTAACCTTTGTGTGTATTTGTCACACGCACAGTTCTATAACGCTGCAGCGTTAGAAAGTGTAACTAAGTCCATTCAAACTCTCTTATTGGTTTTCCGTGCGTAATTTAGCGATTCTTTTCTGTACTCGCCATTTAATTGCGTTTGCTAGCGAATTGTTAACTGTTTATTCGAGGGAAAAAAAATACGCAACGGTTATCAAAATTACGAAAAAAGTGTTACCATCTCTCTATAATTAATCAATTTGGTAATTTAAATAATTATTATGACTAAAATGGTGATATTCGTGATTATTTTTACTGCAGAACTCCGAACTTTCCCTCTGAGCGTCTGCGAGTTTCTTGCTGCGCGGGCTCATTTTTTTAGTCTTGGGTAAAGTGCTAGGTATGAGAGGTCTATTTATCATGAATTTAGTGTACCACCTACCAGTTATGCTGTCCCATGCGGTATTCGTGTCTAGAACGAAGCATAATCGAAAGGCGAGGGGTCTCTCGAATTCTGTCCCCGACTGTACAAAACAGTATTTTCAGGTAATTTTATTTATTCTCTCTTTTTTAACTTCTTCTTGTATATTACTTAAGAAGAACTAATGTATTGCTGATATTTAAAACAATGTGAAATTGCACGATTATCGACTTTTAGAGATGGTATTTTTTTTCTCTCTCTAGTATTTATCTCTTCCTTAAAATAAATTAGAAGCATTCAACCCGCCACCAGTTTCTGTGGAACTTATGTCCATTAGCTGAATTGCTTCTGTTGTTCTGTACTTTGAAGCTATTTGTTGAATGTGATTTGGGACTGTGAATCCCCGAGCCAAAGCTAACTTCAGGGAGAGAAATTTTTTTTCCCGAAGTACATTTCCATATCACCATTTATGCATAAAACTTAAGCAGGACACTTGTCATCTAGATTTGAAAAAGATTTTGAGCAATGTCCCTCCAATCTTTGGTGACACGTTTCTGATTCGCGTATTATGACACTGAAGCGTTTTTTGAACAAACATTTACTGCAGTCTTCCGTTTATACGTATTTGTCTAAGAAACCAACCGCAATGTCGTTAGTACTGGAGAAAAGCTGTTAATTCAATAAATCTGTCGAAGTGGTGCAAGACGAATACCTATAAAGCTTTATAGACCATGTTTATAAAACAGAGGTAGTGAGATGTAATGTTTGTGTCTCAAGTATTCATTTCTTTTCTAATTTTGTCTGCTGGTAAATATATACGGAACATAAAGCATTTCTTATACATCATGACTACACAGCCCTTCTCGCCAATAATGATGTATCTCCTGCTTTACCTTTTATGTATTTTACTGCATATTGCAGAGCGGTCAAGAACAATTAAGCGAATGCTTTTAATGGCCTGTAAAGTTCGTTGCAATAAAAGCTTTAAGCGGCACACTTCGACACGGTATTAATTTCACTCTCGTTGGGCATGGTTGCTGCGTGTTTGTTATGAATGACGGTGAGCCCATTTAAAATTCTTCAAATGATTGCCTCATTGCTTTCAGAGTCTGTTAGTGAGAATTTGTAAACTTTTCATCTAACAGAATATATGTTTCCTTTTATGGCGAGATGCTAAAGATGCCTGAGGAACTGTAATCTCTGAATTTGTATGATAGTTTTAATTCCAATAGGAATTATTTATACTCATTATCACAGAGAGAATATACAACAAATTACCCAGCAGTGGCAAAAGCTGATATTCACTATTTTTGAAAATAGTTTAGTCACTAAATACGATCTAGTTGAAAGACATCAAGTAAGATAGTGATAAGTAAGAATCGGAACAAATAAAGTGGAGGAATCTAAAAGGTAATTCTGTAACAAAATGATGACTGAATTTAAATGTAAATTCGTCTCCGTGTTCGAAGCAGTTCTTTCGAGGAAAATAACATTAAAACGGTAAAACAATCTGCTCAATGCAACAGGCGAGGTTTCTCTTTATCAATAATTCCCTCGGCCGGATATCCTTAGTTTTCGTCATCTACATTTTTGTCGTCCAGACATTGCTTTACCATTTAGCAGCTGTTACTAGTGTTCACTCGTGTAATATCAATGAGATTTTGCATTTTCGAAATCGTAGATCAAATCAAATTAACTAATCCTTAAAGATTCTCAAAATGTGAGAAGCAGTCTTCCTAGAAGCCACTACTTGTCTAAAGAGAAATTAAACGACGAATTATAAGAGAAAGATTGGAAAGGTACGATATATTTTCCGCTGTTTGTCGTGTTTCCAACATCTTCTGATGTGGAATACACAAGTTTTTTTGCTTTACGCCTCGTTGACGTCGAGGTGATTAGAGGCGGAATGGGAGTGAGGACAAGTAACGGGAAGGAATTCGGCCATAGCCTTTTAAAGGAAGCATCCCGGCATTCGTCTGGAGTGATTTGGGGAAACCATGGAAAACCCAAATCTGGATGCCCAGACGGGGATTCGAACCACCGTCCTCCCGAATGCGAGGCTAGAACGCTAACCGTTCACCCACCACGCTTGGTAATACACAAGATGACACGTCCATTCCTTCCACTAACAACTAAATTTCAAATACCTTGAATCCTTTTCAGACAGGATGTTAGGTGGTTTCTTGGGAAGCCTCAGAATCGTATTATTTGCCTCTTGAACTTACCTATAGGTCCGCGAGGAGTAGTCTTTCAAGACATGTTATCCTTCGTTTTTTTTAGTCCTATAAATTGTTTTGTTTCGGATACCAAGTTTGGTCTGATGTTTCTGACTATTTCCAGTGGAGATTTTTTTTTCTTTTTGCTTATGGCTTTACGCCTCGTTGAGGTCATTAGAGGTACAAAGGACTGGAGGCAAGGAACGGAACGAATTCAGCCATGGCTTTTTGAAGGAACTATCCTGGTTCTCTCGTTTTGTGATTTTGGGAAACCATGGAAAACCAAAATCTGGATGTTCGGACGTGGATTCGAACCCGCGTCATCCCGAATGCGGGGCCAGAGCGTTACCGCTGAACCACCTTGCACTGTGAAACTGGTTTTCCTCAGTTTTATGTTTTATTCATCTTTTTATTGTGATTTTTTACCACATTTTATTCTTTGTCGTCTCTCTTCTGTTCCCCTACTATTGTTGGAAGCACTAAACTACATTCCAGCTCATCTCAATCTATAAATTGTAACTGATCCAAAGATTCATATAACCTCATCTTAGGTTATGTAGAACCAGTGTACGGACTGCTTCTGGTATAGTTTAACATGACCATCTTACATTAAATATTGGACTTGTTCGACCCTGGGGGAATCTGGTTACAGTATTATATAAACAATCTGTTTGCCGTGGCAAGTAATCCACCAACAACCATATTTACTAACCGTGTGGGACAGCTTTATTTACTTGCAAGATCCTGATAATTATGCTTTTTGTCATCTAGTATTCAACTCTTCGTTAGCAGAGAACAGCAATTACAATATCAGTATTGTGACTACGTTTGAGGAATGTTGTGTGAAAATAGCAACATAATTGAGAAGGGTTTGAAACAAGTCTTATTTTAGAGAGATTTTAGTTTTCCTACGTTTCAGTAAGGATTTTACTTGATAACATGCTTTTAGTGCAATATGTATATCGAGTTATTCTCGTATGAATCTAGGTTAGTAGATGCAGATCATAGCTCTGTAATTTTCCCTTGGGTAACTCGAGACCTGAAAGTTTCCTCGCACATGTAGCGCATAACACCACTGAGTGCTAGGCAGTAGTGAACTCGCCCCAGCAAGTAAAACTTTGTCGAGGCTCAGAGTTTATCGTTTGATGAGATTTCCTCAGCACCTTTTACGACATCGAGAACCTAAACCAGGCAGTGTGTTTCTTTCAGGAATACTAAGCCATCCATCTTCCTCCAAAATCCGATGAGCAGAAAGTTGAGTTATATTCTGCTGGTTTCTGTAATATTCTATTTCGGCGTAATAAGCAACAGACGAAGGTAAAACCTAAAGTTGTAATAAGGGGCCATCCATAAATTACGTCACACCTTGAGGGGGGGGGGGGAGGAGGTCAACAAAGTGTGACATCGTGTGACAAGGTGGGGGGAGGGGACGTGTCATAAACTTTGTGACATTACATGCATAATTTGTATCACTTTTTGGCTCGTGGCGGAAGATGAAGATGATGTTAACACATCGAATGTTCCCAACACTATCGAAACAAGGAATTAAGTGACTATTATGCCAATATAAACAGTATCAAGGAATGGGTTCAAACTCCATTGACACATTATGACTCAGTTTTGTATCATTAATACGATTTTTATGTTTTCTTAAATGTTTGATTTATTGTTGATATAATTTTTTAACTAGAAATACATAAATCATTTTGGAAGTGCTGTTTTAATTTATAAATTTAAAATTGCAGATTATGTGACGTCACACCAGGGGATGGGGGGGGTTCCACAAATGTGACAATCTGTGACATGGGGGGAGGGAGGGGTCCAAAAATCATGAAATTCGTGTGACGTAATTTGTGGATGGCCCCTAAACTAACTATCGTGGGTTAGAGCCAAAGTGCGAAGCTGAATTTTGGGAGGGCTCAGATTCAATTCTCAGTCCAGCCATGCAGATTTTGTTTTTTCCATACAAATTCCGGGGCAGTGGCCTATTTCCTTCCTGTTCACTGACCAAAAGTCTCTCCTGGCCGCAGAGCTCAATGATAGAAGTGAAGGGAGGTTGGTGAGGGGAGGGGGAGGGAGACAGCTTGCCATAATGTCAGCGTGGATTTTTGGCTCAAGAGGCGAATTTCCCAGATGGTGTCCGTGAATACGGCTGACATTCACGCTTAACGACATGGATACTGCAATTAAGTGGTAGCTCCTTGCAGCCGGTGACGAGGAATTTATTTATGTATTTGTCGTATGGCTAAGCAACTAATGTAATACTGTACATATAAATTTATACAATATACACAATGACAAAAAAGTTGGTAGCATTCATATTGAAGTCCAGATGTTGCAGCTATGCTATAAAGAAAGTTTTAGCACTGAAAACATCATAAAATGATCCATTGTACTTCCCTAGAGGGCATTCCTTGATGATGTGCTACACACTCTAGGAAGGAGCTCCGCAGTCACAGACAGGAGAATCATGAAGTCCCCACTAATAGAGCATGGCGTTGCATTTGGCATGACCTGTTCTTAGGCGGTTTAGTTTGAACCACTGATCTCTCTTCAGATGAAAACTCTGCAGTCCAGTTCTAGGATCATCAATATCTTGATGTTTCACAGATGGAGAGTTCAAGCTTATTCGCCATTTTCCGTTGACATCGAAGTAAAATATATCGTGCCATATTGGATTTCTGGAATTAAGTCGAGTGGGAGGTAGGTCACTTAGGACATCGTGGATTGGGAGATGCTGTGGATGGTCAGAATGAGGTAATTTTATCCACTCACGTGCCGATGCTTCTTCTTGGCGTCTTACCTCTGGAGGTGGTATATTGTTAACGATATGTAACCAGTGTGCCAGTTATTACTCTCATACACAGATGAACGTCGATTTTTCTAGTGTGAGCACTACGTTGTCATACTGGAGCACTGTACTCAGCTACAGGGTAAACCATGGTGAGGGCGATTGTTACTAGTGAGTCCGCATCATCTCCCCACGAAGTACCAGCTAGCTTATTCCTGATATTGTTAGTGAGGAGGAAAAAGCTGCACTATAAACTTATCCAATGTCTTCGGTTGCGCTGACGTGTGATTCCCATGATGTATATTTTAAATGAACGGTCGTTGTATTCTATGCTACTATCAGATCTAGAGTTATGTCTCTGTCTTATTTAAGAAATATTTTATCTCGGTATAGCCAAAGTTGTAGGCTTTTGTGCATTTTACGCCTTCCTAAAAATTTAGAATTTTTCTTTTCTTTTTTAATTTGGGCTTTACGGCTGATCAACATCGAGGTCAGGAGAGTCGGGAGAATATTAAGGACAAGGAACGGGAAGGTAATCAGCTATGGCCTTCTCAAGAAACCATCCCGGCAACCGACGGAAAACCGAAACTTGAAAGGCCGGACAGACAATCGAATGCGCGTCCTCCCAAATACTAGTTTCGAACTTAAGTCGCTGTTGTTTATTGCGCAAACGGATACCAAATTCTTCGGTGTTCTGCTTAACTTGTTCACTCATACGACCAGCTAAGTTTCTTTGATGTCTGGTTATTTAAACATGCGTTATTGTATCCTGTACTTAGTTTGGATTGACCTGTTATATCCAGCCAGAATACAATTTTTGATTCAGTTAATGTAAGAAATAAATTCATGATGATGCGTCCTTAAACTCAACAATACCTATGCTACACCATTTCAATTTTGCTACGACTGTCCGGCTGGTTGACGCGAAACTTTGAGTCTGGATTTTCTACTGCTCCCTTTGGTCGCTCTTCATACTGTCGGCCAATCCTTCTTAATTGCTAAGACAGCTGTTTATTAAATTTTTTAAATTGTTATGATACTAGTCTTCGGCTTCCTTAATTTATTCTATAATGAATTCTTTCGACACAGTAGAAACACAAGTATCTTCTTTTATTGAAGAGGAAAATAAATTTTGAGTGGTGCAGTACTCGCCTCACAACAATAATGTCCTGAGACGTGAAACGTTTGTTGATCAAATTATGTTTCATGTACGAGTAGCTCTGTCCGTTTTTTTAGGCTATTTATACGACATTCTTGTATACAGCGAAGGAAATGAATTTTGGAGAGTTTGGTGACTAGATATTTTCAGAAGTTTTGCTACCGCTCTTTGTGGTTAAATCAGTTGCTAGCCTGGCCGCAAATTGCTCTTTCCTAGCCTTGAACTGCTGCTGGTGTTGATGACGATTGTGTCCCAGAGTTGGGCAGGTGCCAGTCGGATTTCCTATATGGTAACTTGAATGTCAGGTCGCTGCCATGACGGGTGTCTGCGGTAAGAAATGCTGCTTTACTGTTGCTCCCGCGAATGCTGAACAATTTGGGTTGATTGATACGAAAAGTGCGCGTAAGAAACACAGCGCTACCTGTATTCCTTATTGGTGGACAGATTTATTTCTTGTTTTAATTGTTACACCTATTCTTACGACATACTTACACATTTAATAAAACTTTTGAACTTTATAATTTATGACTGTATGAAAGTTTCTGCTCCACGGCGTGGCCTTAAGCATATTGTCTTCATAATTTTTTTTCTCTTAAATCTATGTTGCTGTGATACCGTTCATATAGGAAGAATAAATTTTTCATAAGTTTTTAATTAATTTTAGTTTGTTCTTCTTATTTATATCATTTTTAGTGGTATATAGTTAACGTAGAGGTTGCTTTGCTTTTTCAATGTTCGAGGGACCCTCTAGCTTTGCTACTTGGTGGCTTGTAACTTTCGTTGGCTGACGGCCAGGAATACCGCATTGTTTGAAAGTATGTTAGTTATTTGTTAGTCGACTATCGTAAGTTGTGAATGGGCACTCGATGCGAACCCATCGTATTCGGGCAGTTAATAAATTGCTTTACTAATGAAATCACGAAAGTGGTATCTCGGAAAGCTATTACTGCACAGTAATACCAGGATATTCTGCAGGACTGGAATAAGTGGTCTATTCGTCAAAAGTATTTTCATTTGTGCCGGATGAGTTTACTCAAGAATAAAGATAGTCGTTTAAATCTAATTTGTAATATTAATCGAAGGAATGATGTAATTTAATTGTGGACATAAAAGATATGAGAACATTTATTTTCAACATTTTCGTACTGAACATTGAATTTTGCGGAGTGCTTGTGGGATTACATTTATTCGTTTAGTTTCTCTAATTTAATTAACCTGGAATAGGTGACGGTCTTATATAGAAAGAAGTTTCACCGAATAATTGAAAGCGAAATGAGGCTGAGTGTAGGGCCATGAACTTATCGACCTACTCTCATACGTTACACGTTGAACATGTTATTGTAGATGAAAAATGTTGAGTTAAATTCCATAGGCAATGCTAAATTCATTTCAGTAGAATTAGGCCTACATAATTTTCAGTATTACTTAGAAACCAATCCTATTACTTCAAATCGAAATAATCTTCTGTAAATTGAGATTTGGTAAATCAATCGGAAATATCATAAAATTTTTTATAGTGTTGTTTTGTTTATCAGTATCTTGACTGATTTGTAGTCCTACATCTCTTCTTATCCTGAGCGAATCTCTTCATCTTAACATACCCATTACAATCTGCATTCTACTTTATCTGTTTCACATAGACTTTGTGTTACTCTTATCCTCGACTGTTCCCTTAGTTAACAAATCAATCTGTGCCCCTTGTCTTAAAATCTCCACATTCCTGTCTCTTCTTGTTGAAGGAATTTTCCAAAAACTTTTCTAATCCATAAGCTTTTAGAACATGTTTGCTGCGTACGTTATCCTACTTAATTTTCATCTTCCTACTATAGCACCAGATACATCAATTTTCCTTCTTTTTGGTTTTTGTAAGGTTCATGTTTCATTTCGATAAAAGTCCTACTCTCCATATGAAGAGTTTCATAAGCTTATTTTAAAGTTCTAGGTTAATGTCTGGAACTGAAAGAGTTCGCTTTTTTGAAGCAGTCCTTCTTTTTAACCGTGCTTGTCTCTCCTTCAGATCATTTTTGCAATGCTACTTCCTGACCAACCGAGTTATTCTACTTTTTCCACTACATTTGATGCTATGTTTATATTTAATCTAGTTATTATTGATGTAACAGCCTTTGAAAACCACCTATAAAATTTCATAAGCAACTCTGATACTTATTATAATTTGTGGCCCGTTTAAAAGTTTGTTTTCCAGAGGACCAGTTCATGCAGTGGTTTCGAACATCAGGATGCGAAATCGGTAGAGCTGCCAACTAATATCGCTATATTTGTATCAAAAACCATTATACGAAAAAAATACAACCAAAACAATCACAATTTGCGTTTGACACAAGCATGTGACGCACAAAGATGAAACGAATGGCATGTGCACTTAAGTATAAAAACATTAGGAATTTTCCTATGCAGCCGAGTTACAACAGTCATTAAAACCCAGAGATAAGATGCAAAACCCATTAGATTATTTTTGTATGGAATATCATTACCTCTAAAAAAATTTACAATCTGTTCAAATAAGGATACTGCATTAGCAGCTTTTTATGGAATAAGAGCTAAAAAATAATCTCTCGTGCGTTGGTTTTTCGCATATCTCACGACTAAGCACAAGTATTAGGTTGTGCTAAGATGAGTGGACTCCTGGACAGTAAGCGAAAACTTAGTTAATTATTTAATTTAATTGCAATAGAGCACACGCTCCGGTGGCAATTTCCCTACACATCCATCTTCCTCCTTTCCTGCAACCACCTACATTTGCCCTCTACAAATTTTAACCTTAAATTCTTTCAACGTTTTTGGTAAATTATTCATCATTTTCATTGGTAATTTATTCCAATTCCTGACACCCTTACCTAAAAAGAAGATTCTTTCCACACCCTTGTGCCTGAAATCGAGTGCCAGCTTATGGTCATGGTCATCCTTTCCCTTCCATTCACTACTTTTCATACCTACACCAATATCTTTCCATGCTTCATCTCCAGTTTACGTCTTGTACACTCCCATGACCCTCTTTATCCTCCTCCTGTCTTGCAATGAATACCATTCCAGGTCTTTCATCATATCAGTTACTGATTGCATTCTGCGATAATTTCCAGAAACAAATCTAGCAGCCCTTTTTTGCACTCTCTCCAACTCCTGTATTTGATACTCGAAATGAGGGGTCCCATACTACACTACCATATTCGGGCAACCACAGATCTTCACATAAATTGTTAAAACTTTCTTTACCTATAATCTGATCAATTATGGCGTGAGTTTTTGTCGTCGAACATTTTATTTCTTCTGTAATTTTTGAATAGGGACAAACGGACTGATCCAGTTTCGGTAGGTGCTCCATAATGGTAAACGGTAGATTTTGTTCCGCAACAAACGAGGCTAATCTTATTTCATCTGGAAATTTTATATATATTATGGTAGTGATAAATACAAAATAATATAACAATTTAAGTACTGGTACTTCGTAGAAAATAATACAATATTTTTACCGTGTTTAATTTGTATATTAGTTTTTTGTTGTTGAGTTTTTGACGCAGTAAATGACGATAACTTTGTGATTTTATATTCTTTGTTGAACCGAATGTGCTTCTGAAGAATTGTGTCTCTTGAGACTGTCTTTCCCTGATGTAATATTAATATCCTTATTACATTTCTTACAATAAGCATAGGCACAGCTTGCGCTTTTGCGACTTTTTTTCAGCCAACCTGAAAATTCTTCTTCCCATTCTATTCTATAAAATTTTAGGTATTTTGTTCTTTCAAAAGATATCTGGAACATTCCGCAATAGATAAACTACTTATCATATAATTGATAGAGGAATTCACCGTAAAACATAAACGAAAAAGGTTGCCAACTTGAAATTATAAAATCGGTAAAAAATTCTGGAAAATTTTCTGGTACTCTCAGAAATCGTGGAAAAATCGTTAGGTCTCTGGTATTTCGGTAGGACAGTCCCTATATCGGTAGAAATACTGAAAAATTAGTAGGTTCAAGACCACTGAATTCATGCCTCTTTATCCTACAGGAAGTCCTGAAGACATTCAACAACCGAATTTCTATAACGAAAGATTATGTAGATGAGCCATTTTTTTAAATGTCAAATGCTACGCCGTAGCCATCGGCAGGGAGAACAATGCACTGGGCGGAAGAGATTTGTTCTTGAGTTGCTGCTCGCGGTATTTTCTGGCCTCCTGGCGCCGTCGTATTGTACGCATGACAGAGACGTGACGTGAAAGACCGCCATATCACACCTGCAGAACTCGCTGCCAGCTCATTTCTATGGCACCAACCAGTTTTGTTTTTGTATGAAACTGTTACAACTCGAATTTCAGATCTACCTTACTTTTTGGCCCATGGGTCTGCACACAATCCCTAAATACGCCTCGTAATGCTATCTATCTGAATGACGGTAGGTAAACGTTACAGAGGTATTATACTTAAAACGTTATTGATAATTAAACAGGAACAAAAAATGAAATTCACAGAGCTGTGGACGATACAGGGTGTCCAGGAACGAAAGGATAATCCTGCCACCGCAGGTAGGTCACATGTCCTATTATATGACAAAATTTTATTTTAGTGAAAGTCTCACTATTTTAGAGATATTGATTTAAAAAAAAAAAAATCCGAAAGTGTGACTTTGCTCATTTTATTCCATGCCATTCCTACAAATTAAGACTTTTTGAACCGCTTTTTAAAAAATTTATTCAAGGATGTTTGAGTCATCTAACGCAATGCTCTTTTTCATTTTAAAACGTTAAAAAACGAAGATCGGTCATCAAGATCGCAAGACCTGGATCCCTTGGATTTTTTTTTTTTCTGGGGCTGCCTAAAAGATGTAGTTTACGTGACACAGCTGCAGGCGATTTGAAAGATATAGAAGTAAACGCAGTCTGTGAGTTCGCCATTCTGTAAGTCGTCTTTCTGCTGCAAGCGTGTGCTGTTCACAGATTTCAAGTATGCTGTGAAAAAAATGGTTTATTCCTTAGAATAATCGTTCTTTAGATTTTTCCAGACTGCAGTGCCTTCTGTTGTTGAAAATTGTAACTAATTTCGAAAGTTTGTCCGCCTGAAAATTTACTGTTGTCCCAAGCATATTGCAACAAACGGTGTATTTCTATCGTTGCCCGTTTAGTTTTTATTGATTTTTCAAATATACCGGTCATTTTTTGAAACACCCTGTATAAACCACGAAGGTTATGCTCACCGAATAAAAAGATCATCTATCAAAAGATTTATGGCGTGCATTTTGAACAATTTTTATAATTACCGAAATAAAATAATTACTTGCTTTTATTCTGTCTATTATTTGAATGCACACCACAGCAAAAACGTTTTTTAAAATCATTCTCATCACTTTTTACTACATGTTTAAAATGCACTATGGTCTCTTTAGCAGAATAAACTACCATAAAACAATCATTTTAAAAGAAGCATAAAATAATTGTACCATATAATATTTTTATCAGGTTTTTTAACGTTTTAAGAAAAAAAAAAATATTGTTTTAAGTGACTCGAATATCTTTGAGTAAATTTAGAAAAACGTGGTTCTAAAAGTCTTAATTTCTAGAAATGGCTTGGAATAAACTGAAAAAAGTCACATGTTTCGTATAAATATTTAAAAAAAGCTATATTTCGAAAAAGGTTAAACTTTTACTAAAATAAAATTTTCCAATATAGTAGGACATGATGTGATCTATCTGCGGTTGGAGGGTTATCATTTCATCCGTGGACACCCTGTATACGCTGTCCTTTTGTACCTTTAACAGTCATAGGTTTTGTGCCATTCTTATCGAAATAAACCACCTAATACTTTGACATCTCGTTGCTGTTATTCGTACTCCATCGTTGTTTTCGTATGCTGCTTGTAGTTTTCAGTTGTGCAGTATTTTTCGTAAACTCATACATACGAGAGCCAATCAAATACAAACGAGGCTTTTGAAATACGAGCTGGATACCTTGACGCTCGTTTGTGTGACAACGGTGCGTGATTGGATGGGTGCTTGTGAACGCTACGTGCTATATGCAATTTTCTAGTCGTTTGTTTGCTTATTATCACAGTGAGTGAACTTAAGGTTCATGTGTCCATTTTGAAACGTATAATTGTTAAGTTTCTAGTACATGGAAGTGTTAAACTGCCGGGAATGTTTCGTAGATTGGGTCCGCTGTGATACTCTTAAGAAGCATCAAGTGTTCAAGGGGAGTAAGATCTTCTGTGAATATCGGACAGCAGTTTGTAGTCGAATTCACGTACGTCGGCCCGAAACAAGCATCACGAAGCAGACGACTTTTCAAATTCATCAAGATAAACGAATAAATATTCGTCATATTAGCGCAGTAACGTGAGTGAACTATGGAAGTTAGCGGACGTCATTAAAAAGGAATTACAGTTCAAGGTGAAAGCCAAAGGTGTTGAATGTAAAGCAGGAGGCTGCAAGGGTTGAAATTTCTTCGAAGCTTTTGAAGCCCCTTTGAACAAGCGTTGCATCCAAAGACTATCGTTTGTATGGCGAAAATTTTTTCCTCAGAATGATGGCATCTACCAGCAGGACAATGCGAGCTGTCATACAGCTCGCAGTGTATGTGCGTGGTTCGAAGAGCATCAGGATGAGTTTACCTTAATCCCTTGCCCAGCAAACTCACCGGATTTAAACCCAATCGAGAATCTGTGGGACCACCTCGATCGGGTTGTTCGCGCCATGGATCCTCAACAGTGTAATTAATATAGCGCAGCTGGCCACGGCACTGGAGTCGGCATGGCTCAACATCCCAGTGAACACCTTCAGAAACCTAATTGACTCTCTTCCTGCACGCCTCGCAGCGGTCCGCTCTGCCAAAGGTGGTTATTCTGGTTTTTAAGAGGTGGTCACATTAATGTGATTGGACTGTGTATTAATACCGTGTATAATTGTGTCACAATTTTCCATCCTGAGATTTGTCTCCTTTGCTTCTCCTTAAGGATTAGAAGTGTTATATATCTTTTATGATACGACTTGGCTTATTCTTGTTTAAATCATTAATCTTATTAAAGGGTTTATGGTTTGTGTGGTCGAATCAAAATGCGTAGTGTGCATGGAAGATGTATAAAATTTGTACCACAGCCCAAATATTTGTTGGATCCTCTTAGAGGAGGCTTGTTGAAAAAGATGAGATGGCCACTTCCTTCCATAGGGGACGTGCTGTTTAACGTAGAATCCGAACCATCGCGTACTTCACATTTAAAAAGACAGCTTGGCTCTTGATGATAAGTATTTGAAAACATACTTCCAGTAATCCGGATTCGGACCGGGAATATTTAGGTCATCAGACACATATACCACCACTTCAAACTGTCATTTCTTATGGCGAATTTTATTGAAACTTTATTTATTAATGAATTGTTTCCTTTACGACTTAACTTTTTATTCATTACTACTAATTTTCAAACAGTCTTTTCTTATAGTGACTTTTACTAAAACTTTGTTTATTAATGCATTATTTCCATTATGTCTTAACTTTTCCATTCAGATGCATTTTGCAACAGTTTCCTGCTTAACGTTCATAAAATTCACTTGGCAGAAAAGGGTAATTATTGGAATATACGCCCGGAAACTAAGTGAAAGGTATTTAAAAGAAAGTTTTTTGGATGGAAGAGTGAGCTTCAATTTCGCTAAAGCTATTACTAGAAAAACACAGGAACTTTATGCAATATTAATAGCTCATTCACCCTTTTGTTGTGCGATATTCAAGAATTTTATTTATTTTACTTATTTAGAAGTTAAAAAAAACTAAACGTATCTTTACTGCCTTCATGAAACATAAGTCGTATGTTTGGTTCCATTAAAAGATTATTTTTATTGTTATTTATGCTTATCTTAGCATCGCTAGTGCTATGGTCTCTCTAGAGATTCAAGAGTTGCTGATTCGAGTACAGCTTGGGGCACAGGCTTTTTAACTGAGTGTAATGTTCCACCGACTACAAACACATTTATGGTGTTTGTACTGTGTGGAAGGGATGATGAGATAAATCATACTAATAGATCACATAAGTTACAAAAGTGGAATTGGATGTGTAACCGCGGTTACTAGAAGATGATTTTTTATGTCAGAAATTGAATGTTTGAAAGCTTATCTCAAGAGATCTATAAATCGGCAGAATTTCGCGATTGTAGATCAATCATACTAGCCAACCTCGCTGCATAAAGCCATTAATTCTCCGCCTCTGCGGCTAATGATCATTAATTCTGGTTATATGGTGGGTGACCCGATTTTGATTATTATTACTTATTCGTAATTAACTTCTACCTGGACTCTGAATCAATTCAGAATCAGGTTATGCTTCAGTTATACAACTAAGAACGATCACAGTGCGAAATAGTACTCTCTCTTCTCCTCCCATCTTGTGATGCAGTTGGCATACATGTTCATGAGACGGAAGGACAGATGTATTATCAGTTAACTGGCACTGACTGAGGCAGAGTTCCGCATCCATGCTACACTCCTGGAAATTGAAATAAGAACACCGTGAATTCATTGTCCCAGGAATGGCAAACTTTATATACACATTCCTGGGGTCAGATACAACACATGATCACACAGACAGAACCATAGGCACATAGACACAGGCAACAGAGCATGCACAATGTCGGCACTAGTACCGTGTATATCCTCCTTTCGCAGCAATGCAAGCTGCAATTCTCCCATGGAGACGATCGTAGAGGTGCTGGATGTAGTCCTGTGGAACGGCACGCCAAGCCATTTCCACCTGGCGCCTCAGCTGGACCAGCGTTCGTGCTGGACGTGCAGATCGCGTGAGACGACGTTTCATCCAGTCCCAAACATGCTCAATGGGGGACAGATCCGGAGATCTCGCTGGCCAGGGTAGTTGACTTACACCTTCTAGAGCACGTTGGGTGGCACGGGATACATGTGGACGTGCATTGTCCTGTTGGAACAGCATGTTCCCTTGCCGGTCTAGGAATGGTAGAACGATGGGTTCGATGACGGTTTGAATGTACCGTGCACTGTTCAGTGTCCCCTCGACGATCACCAGAGGTGTACGGCCAGTGTAGGAGATCGCTCCCCACACCATGATGCCGGGTGTTGGCCCTGTGTGCCTCGGTCGTATGCAGTCCTGATTGTGGCGCTCACCTGCACGGCGCCAAACACGCATACGACCATCATTGGTACCAAGGCAGAAGCGACTCTCATCACTGAAGACAACACGTCTCCATTCGTCCCTCCATACACGCCTGTCGCGACACCACTGGAGGCGGGCTGCACGATGTTGGGGCGTGAGCGGAAGACGACCTAACGCTGTGCAGGACCATAGCCCAGCTTCATGGAGACGGTTGCGAATGGTCCTCTCTGATACCCCAGGAGCAACAGTGTCCCTAATTTCCCGGGAAGTGGCGGTGCGGTCCCCTACGGCACTGCGTAGGATGTGACGGTCTTGGCGTGCGTCCGTGCGTCGCTGCTGTTCGGACCCAGGTCGACGGGCACGTGCACCTTCCGCCGACCACTGGCGACAACATCGATGTACTGTGGAGACCTCGCGCCCCACATGTTGAGCAATTCGGCGGTACGTCCACCAGGCCTCCCGCATGCCCACTATACGCCCTCGCTCAAAGTCCGTCAACTGCACATGCGGTTCACGTACACGCTGTCGCGGCATGCTACCAGTGTTAAAGACTGAGATGGAGCTCCGTATGCCACAGCAAACTGGCTGACACTGACTGCGGCGGTGCCCAACCGCTGCGCAGCTAGCGCCCTTCGACGGCCAACACTGCTGTTCCTGGTGTGTCCGCTGTGCCGTGCGTTTGATCATTGCTTGTACAGCCCTCTCTTAGTGTCCGAAGCAAGTATGGTGGGTCTTACACACCGGCGTCAATGTGTTCTTATTTCAATTTCCAGGAGTGTATATTGGAGGTGATGTTATCGTCAACATGTTCCGGTAAGACGAGGAATATGGTGACATTTATTTTATAGTGGCTAGATAAGCCTCGAGGGTTGCTGTGACCGAGCGTGGTTGGTAAGTGGTGAAGGGGCGTCCATAAACTACTTGCTAGGTCTGGGGGGAGGGTGTTTCCGAGCCAGCGACGTAGCTTTTCATTCATATTATTTGTCACAGTTAAAATTAGGCACAGAACACACAAAATCATGTGGATATTTATTTCCGTCATTTAATTATCTCTGAATTTAATTTAGATTTCTTATATACTAACAGTGCTCCAATGTATGTGACTTGAAGTAATAGCGTTGGATTGTACGCGGCCGGCGCATTTGTAATAACCGCTACGCGACGACGCATTACGATTCGAAAAACATTAGACATAACGTACCTAGACTCAAATTCACTTACAGATGTCACTCGGTATTTTCCAAGGCAGTGACAGTTCGTATTGTTTTGATGATATGAAATAAATCTGGTTTTATTTGGATAGCCCGCGTGACACCATATCACTTCTTGATAAAATAATTCCGATTTACTTCAAAAGGCCCTTGCGGAAATCCTTTTTTTGTTTCCGCTCTTCTATTTTCACTTTGGGTACTTACGAAATTGAATAGCCGGCATAGATTAATTATGTCTTTCGATTAATGCTACTTTTCAGATGAAATATTGTCAAAATTATCCCAGTCCAGAATCTAAATTTCACATTAAATTACCCTTACTGCTATCGATTTCTTCAATAGAACTCTGTCCATCCTGCTTACTTTATCTTATCCTCCGTTTTAAGCTTTATCTATGTTTTACCCTCTTTTTTGTCAGTTTATGAATATAATTGACTGAAGAACACTGTTATTTATTTTACATAACAGAAGGACTTATTTCAGCTGAATTAATGATCTATCACTGTTCGTTGATTTAAGATACAAAAGCCGGGCTTGAAGAGCTGAATGCGAAGCACTTTAATAGAATGCCGCACCCTTTCCTGCTAGAAGATAAATGATTCCCGCTGCTACGCCACTCTCCCAGCAGCGGCCTATTTAGTAAATTAATCTTAACACCATACAACTCAGTCTTGTGTCATACTATTTTTCTAAAAATCTTTGTCCACCAGAGGAATACATATTTAAAAGTTTGATACATTCTGACAAATCTTTGTTGCGTAAAAGATATTATTGTGAGAAATATTTTTGTTTACAAAAACACATCTTATCGATTTTATATCCTTTAACTAAACTGTTCTGTTTGGCTCTTTAAGCAAATGTAAATTTTTTGTTTATTTACAACAGCTATCTCAGAGTAGCTATCTTGGTATTAATTTCGATAATATTCTGAACTTTGCGTTTATATATGTCTCCACAAATTCTGTCTACAGATTATTTATGTTTTCCGGATCCTACGTATTTGCTGTTCCTTTGAGAAATTTTCAGTCGGATGAAACTGTCTTTGTTCTATAATATTACTGAAAGTAATTCGTTTATTATACAATTTTTACCGTTTGAAATTTATTAACATCGTTTTTGCCGTTACGCCACGCGAATTGTTTGGTCACCTCACATCGTTTTCTTTTGTTCAGTTGTGAATTAAGAAGGTAAACGTGGTTCCAGAGTTATAGGTTAAGTATCTGCAGCTACGTAATGAAAGCAGAGCGTGCGCAAGCGTGATGGCATTTTCCGTGTTAGCTGGAGAGTTCACATCATTAAGCGAAACCAAGGTTTCCCGCTACGCCCTGTTATATACTCCGCCTCTGCAAATTCGTCATTCAAGTCTTTCTTTACGCTTTTGCCTCCACAGGGTACTGAAGCTTATGAAATCTTTCCCGAACTTGTTATTTTGCTTTCAAGTACGAGAATATATGTACTGTACCGATACCAACAAACACGGCCATAAGAAATAAACATTTCTGATTGACGATCTGAAGCTATATTTAGTCTTACACAGCTATTTTGCATTTTTACTGCGCTTCTACATTTTTCACCCTTGTTGTCGGTTGGTCTAAAATTGCTTTTGGTCCTGGTTGTCATTAAATGGTTTCCTGAATCCTGAGAATAGAAATATGTCTATTCAACATAGGATTTTGACAGCTGTTTTTAGTAAATGTTTTGTTGGTAAGTGATACCCTTTGTTCTACCATTATAAGTATAACCTGGTGCCGCAGCTAGTAAATGTCGAAGATCACGATCTCTCCATTAAAGTATTATTTTGCTTTCCTGAGAATTATGAGTGGCTGTCCGATCTGTAACTTTATATAAATAATTTCGTTGAGCTTTTCCAGCCAATCAACCATCTCCAAATTTTTCGCTGTTCACAATTATATGACGCATGCTTCACGGTAGCTGTAGGCAACGTTAAAATAACATCCTTTCCTATTGGCCCTACGCTAGTCTGTCATCCATGGAGTTTGAAGCCGACGTACTAGCTACAGCGGTGCCAGGGTCCCCCATCTGCATCTTCCCAAACCTTGGCTTTAAAACTATCCCTTTCATATTTAACTAGTATTTTGAAAAGCGAATTTTTTCATTCAACGATGTTCCATAAACAGATTGTGCATTAAATTGAATTTACCAAAATTTGTTTGGTAAAAGCTTTTTAAAAACCCATAAAAAATTATTTTAAAATAGAGCTCACCCTTCGTTTAGCGAAATTCTCTTTTTGGTAGTATATATAACTCAAAGACAAAAGTAAAAATTCAGTCGGAAAATTACTGTGGGCCTTTTTAAAAAAATTATATCGCTGTCAATTTTGAAAGAATTTTGGAATTATTAGTTACGTAAATAAAAGGGGGAATTATACTCAAATGGTTTTGACATTAGAAAGGCTTGTAAAATTTGTGAAATAAAAACAAAAATATCAACATTTTGAAATGCGGCGTGTTTTGTTTATTTATTTATTTATTATGTGCCGTCATAGCATAGTCATAGTTTCTGTTCTGAGCCCTTATTACCAATTTACAGCAATTTTTTTTAACATTAAAATTTATTTTGGAAAAATAATCATTCAATTTGTACATTCCGTAAGACTGGATTGGCTTTAATAAATTAATCACAATCAAATGAATATGATTCGCCAATTGTATTAACGGTGAGATTAACCGTTCACCAGATACTACCACCTAATTAACTAATGTTTACATAGGCATATCAATAAGTTGTATGTGGAACAACTATCTGCTTTTGTTGCTGTGTTTGCTTTTCCCCTTTATTTTACTGCAACATATCTTCAGACTATATCCACAGATTGTCGTATTCAGGATTTTCAGGGGAAGTGAAAGTCATTTTGTTTTGTCTTAGTGAATGGATACTTTACGCTGAGAATGAATTTATGTTTATATTGAGTCTTGACAAACAGTTTCAAATATTGTCGGCCTTCTTCCGAAAAAATTGGATATCTCACAATGTGGTTCCATACCATATTTCCATTACCATACCACTTAATGTCCAGTAAGATGACTGAATAAGAGGTTTGTCGATATTTGTTTGTTCTGTGAAGATGGTGTGGGATTTGTCATGTTCGATTTATATCATTAGCCTTAACGCTTACAGATCTGCACCCTAAAATCATTTTCGTGAAGGTTGATACTGCAGCCTCGGGATTCTAACTTAGGATGTCAATAACTTGCGGACATTCTTCAACATTATGAGATGGCGTAAGACCCTATTTATTAAAGAGATTAACTGCTGTAATTATCAACAGTAATTCCCCGTTTAGCAGAATAATGTGTAGTATCCATTCGCTATTTATTTTATTACTCGATAAACCGCAGTAGTATATCGTTAGTTACGTATTTAAATTCATTATTATTCTCATTGTACTGAATCTTCTTGATAATGAATCCCTTCAGAAGCTCATGAGAAGTATAATTCCTTTTAGGGTTAAGAACATATACAATTAACATGTATTGGTTTTGTTGATATTAAAACTAGAGCACTTCTGAAATTAGGTCAGGCAATTCCCAAGCCATGCTCATAACTTAAACAGCATTCTGTTTAGCAAATATAAACTTCTGAAATTGGTACACTGGATTAAACTGAGAACACAATATTACACTCCACCGGCTTATGTGCTAATCCTTAAAGCCAGTGTAGAATCAAAGATAGTACTTAACGAGCTACGGTTTACTACAATGCACCGTGTATTGCTTTCAATTAAACGATCATGAGTCAACTCTCGTTTTTTTAGAGGATTAAAATATTATTGTTTCATACTTCCTGTAAATAATCATTACTTTTCTAGTTGAGTTATTAAACTCTTTCCACCTCTATACCATAGCAGCGTTCAACAAATATTAATTTTTTTTTTTAAAAGATTTTTTTGTTTCATGTGTGAAGACTGGACATCACCAAATAGTTTGCAGGAGAGAACAGCGCCATGTTTTAACCTGTAAAATAAATAATATGGAGTTGTTTCTCATGGAGCTTATTTCAATAGTTTTCTCACATTTCAATTTAAACCAGCTATTTTCAAGACATATGATCATAGTGTTTCCACTTTATTAAAAAAAAAAAAATTGTCTTCAATTTTCCAGACTTAACAATCTCAAATAATTTTGCAATATTTTTCAGGTTTGATAGAGAGAACGAAATTTTTAAATTTTGCAAATTTATGTGCTAGATTTCACATTTGCATTTTTTTTTTTTTTATTCTTTTTTTTTTTTTTCTTCTCTCCTCCCACAGTAATATGGCGAAGTTGTCTACGCGCCGTAATGTCCAAAAGATACAACAGCAATCGAATTTTCTTTCCCGTCCTACGGGATAGCTTTCTTCATCATTCCCATCAACTTATCGGGTCAAATCTTAATTTTATGCGTATTGCAGTTTTAACGACGTTCTCTAATTCTTTTATTAATAATTTCAATATTAGAGAGGTTTGTTGTTTCTGCATTTCTTACTCATCTGAAATTTTTTCTACAATATCATTTCTAATATTGCGTTTAGACAACTCAATCCATACAAATGAAGCCTTTCCCAATGATATGTTTTCAGTGAAGTCTTCACATGGTTGAAATCTGGAACGCGGTAAGTGTGTAAATCTCCAGAGAAGAATCCAACCTGTTGAACAATGCACATTATAATACGGTTTGAGACAAATATTTGCGTTAACAACTTCTGATTTGATTTTTTTAAATATATTTAATACATTCAATGGTCTACAAATGGGTGAGTTTGGAATACCTGTGGGTGCCATCCTCGTTTGATGTTTGGTTCATGGGAGTTCCCAGCTTTTGTGTTGATAGGAGCAGATCTCAGCGATTTTTCCTGCGTTCTTATGAGAGCGGATTTTATCTTCTTTTTTTTTATCAGAAAAGACTGATGTCTCTTGAGGCCACACTGCCAGCTTTGAGGCCACACTGCCAGCTCACATAGTATTCAAAGATGATTTATATCTACATATCTTATACTGTAAAAGATTATTAGGCACATTTAGTCCACACACACAACAGTGAATTAAAACTACCTGTTCTCGTTGTAGGACTCAAACCGTTGGCCCTTAGAACCATAATCCGAGAAGATCGTGCTAATCATTATACTGCAGGGCTGGGGTTTGTTCTTCCGTCCTCTCATCAGCAATGGCGAAAGGCGCTTAGTTCTCCCACCTCATTCCTGTTAATATTTTACATCCTTATTCAGTGTCCAATTTTTGTCTTACATGTATTTTCATGAATATTCTGGAAACGTCTGTATATACAGTAGACCGTTATTGATCTTTCTTTATGTAGTATACTGTAGCACAGCGAAGATTTTATCGCGATATTGGTATTGCAGTGCAACTAATGAAAAATTATTTGTTGTTACATCTCGTAAGCAATGAACATTTGATGAGGTGTCTCTTTTTAAGTTTAAAAGGGCTTCACCGACTTTGGGATCCTTAAAAGTGAATTAAAATGTCCGGTATGGAGCGATGTTATTAAAAACAGCAAATATGGAGCCTAATTTTTTTTCTGTCTGAGTACGATTAAATAAGTGATTTTGCAATTAATTTTGCCTCCACTTAAGACAATGTATATTTCTAGTCCGTATAACATGAATATTTCCCGGCCCTGGTAGTGTAGGGGCTAGCACGCTGGCTCCACATTGCAAGGGCCGCTGGTTCGAGTCCGGCCTCGGGCATGGGTGGTTTTAATTAAGTGTTGTATTCGTCTTGTGCTGCCTTCACTGTAGTGTCCACAATATCACAGTGAAAGTCTGATACAACAGTTGGTACATAAACAAAGTGGAGCTGGCTAAATGGTCGCTATATATATATATATATATATATATATATATATATATATATATATATATGAATTTTGATACTGCCAATTTACAAAGCATGTCTATAAAATTATTCATCAGCAAAAACTTCCGCGAAGATCAAATGGAAATTTGAAAATTACCTGAGATAACTTGATTTTAATATATGAAGGACGAGTGAATTAATTGGAATGTGTGACTGTATATTTCGAATTGTATGGGCTGCTTCCAGTTTCCTATGTATTGTCATGGTATCATAGCCTACAGAAAATTCTCAACGGCTTCTACCTACTTGGAGACTTCAGACGGTGTGTTCAGGAGAATTTCTTAGGGAACTAAGTATAAATTATCTCACGGAATGAGAGATCATGAAAATAGACGAAAATAATGGTATTCATTATCATAGCCGTATGTTCTTTACAATAGCTCATTCCATTTACCCGCGATACCGTGAAGACACCGTGCATCTTCGGAGCGACCATTTCTCCATTTGGCTGTATTCCTAGCTAGGAATGGCAAGATGTTGCGTAAATCATCAAGGCAAATATGATTCTGCGCAGTAACCGGGAGGTGTTCCGAAATTGCTTCTATACACAAAAGCAAATGCAAACATGTTACAGAAATCATTTGTCATCCCGTGACACTCTGCTCCAGAGCACGCGTCTTGGTCGAATGATAAATTACGTTGTGGTATCAGAGAAATGAGATCTACCGTGCGACGGTTCATAAGTGATTCTGCTATAATATTAAGCGCGTTTCCAAATAGGCACATTAAATATAATAAGAACAGGTAGTGAAAAGAGCTGCTGTAAAACACATACCGTGCTACGAACTGTAGAAATCAACTCCTCATGTATGTTTGGGGTAAAATCGCGTAAATCAGTAGTGCATTGTTTATGTAGCTTGGGACACAGATAAAGTTTGGCCTTCGCTAGCAATAACGCGCGCACCAGCTGTGGCCCACAATTCATATGGAGAATAATGCTTGCTTTGTGTTTCATGGTATCAAACCAGGAGGCAGACTACTTTCCTTTTTCGATGTGAGTGTAATCTCGATCAACAAGCAACGCAGCTCTCCAGTCAGACGACTTTCAGCTTTATTGTACTGAGGCTAGCAGGGGCGGATCCATGGGGGGGGGGGCTGCCCCCCCCAAACGTATCTAGGTCCACCCCTGACATTGTAGTTTTGAGACTTTTTTTTTTTTTTTTTTTTAGCTCTACGGATTTGAGGCCCACTCCTTTTTCCCGACTCAAGGGCCCCCCCAAAAACCAAAATCCACTGAACGCAAGCCCTCTGAACCAAAATTCACTCAAGCCAAGCCCCCCCCCAAACCAAAGTCCGCTCAAGCCCCCCCCCCCCAAAAACAAAATCGTGGATCCGCCCCTGGAGGCTAACTTCCGGTTTTGTTTTGATAGGATGCTGACCGCAGGAGATTTCTCAAAAGGAAAGAAGCAGCACTCGTCGGATTGATGAAGGCAAATAGAGAAGATGGCTACCGTAGTATTGCCTCGAAAACTTCGTGGGAAATATATCGGGAATAGTAATACAGTAGAACTCCAATTAACCGAATCAATTCGGACCGGATCCCATTTAGATAATAATAAATTCGGATAATTGGATTTTTTCCGAATAGGTCTATATTTTAATTAATTACTGTATGCAAGTTGAAAATGGGAGAAAAAACTATTTTTAAAGCAAAAGAGCTTTTAATTAATTATATGAAAAGGCAAAACTTTTACATGTTAAACGTAATTACAACTGCAGTACATTAGTCAGTATGTACGTACCATACTGGAAATAAAAGTCGTTGCTTGCTGAACATCCGGGTCAAAGTAAGCTGTTTGACTGTATTCATCCGCTTTCGGGCAAGCAAGTCGCGCATCCGCTTGACAGTGAGAAGTTGCATGTGGTCACACTCGGGCTGACGCTCCATCCACTTCAACGCAGTTTCAAGGCCGGCAAATGCTTGACTAGCTGAGGGTCCCGTGTCTGTTTCAACTTCGACATTATGATCATCTTCCCCATCGACGCTTTCTTCTCCCACACTTTCAGTAAGTTCATCATAGTTTAGAATTTCATACCAAGGGTCTGACGATTCACACACCACCCACTCTCCTATATCTTCAGCACCAACTCCTGAACATCCAGGAATTTTCAAAAGAATGTTTCTGAATTCCTGATGTGACACGTCATCCCCATCTTCTCCTGTCTCTTCCCTTTCCTTTTCTTGAGCTTCTTTTTCCTTTTTTGCCTTTTCCGTCTCTTCTTCAGTTGGTATGCCTTACAACTTGTTCCACGCACGTCTTAAAAAGACGATTTGGATAGTCGGAGTTTGGATAATTGGATTTCTACTGTATTTTGCGTGCATTGCCTTCTGTACAATAATCTCCGGAGTTACTTTGAGTGTATGTTTAGAGAATTCCGTTCCATCAGTGGTTATCACTGTTCGAAAGTACCACCATCGGTGTTGCATGAGCGGTAACGCTCTGGCCTCACATTCAGTAGGACATGGGTTCGAACCGCCGTCCGGCCATCCAGATTTAGGTTTTCCATCGTTTTCCCAAATCATTCGAAGCGAACTCCGGGATGGCTTATTTAAACAGACAATGGCCGAATTCCTTCCCGCTTCTTCCCCCATCGTTTCCAGCCTCTATTACATTTACGTTTTGGGTGCTTCAGTCTTTCGATAAGGTGCCACGGAAAGTATGCCATTGTTAATGTAGTCATTTCCATAACACGTGGGCTGTGGTACCCAGTTGATATTGATGTTTGGGATCTTCACGTCAAAGGAAGAAGATGTCCCCTGGGATCAATTCTGGACGTTGCCCTTTACGCCAGGGAAAAAGTCGGTAAAAATCTTACTCAGCTATTAATTCTAACCTGCTGAATAATTTACAGTTTTCTGCCTCTTTCTTAGGCCTTCGAGTAATTAAAAACAATTGAACTTTCTCCTCTGACCGTTTGGAATGTGGTCAAGCACCGTTTCTCAATTTTCTGTTGAGAAGAATTGGTGTATGCTTCTTTTCAGAAGAAAAGCTGCAATAACCCTGAAAAATACAGTTTTTTAACTAAATCTCTGGCTCTCGTTTTCGGTGATAAACTCGGTTATTTCATGCGATCCAACCCGGGGTAAGATAAAAAGCAACTGAGCATTTTTAAGTGTTTGCTTTACTTGTCGTAGGACGTACAGGAAACAACGGCCTATTACATATTTGCAGAACGTTTCTACGGTCGTGTCTTGATAATGAATGCATTCTCTCCAACTCATTGCGAGCTGTGTGTCCTAAAAACTCATGAGGAGAGTCCTTCATGTTGTAATTAGGTTGACCAATGGAGTTTATCGTTTCAGACCACATCGGATACATGCTTACACTGATGTTTCGTCAGACAGTTCCTTTTCACGCTTTGAGATGTGGCTCATATTGGATCTAGTACGCTTCTTCACATTGCTTGCTGTACAAGTCTGGTATTAAAGCTAGACAGGCACTTAAAATCCGCGCGATTGCGATATTGCAACGACATGGTATTGCGAAATGACTGCTTTTGTGCTATGGCGATGAAGTAAGCTTCCGTCTTGGCAGTAGTCGCAAAATCATACCTTGACCCGTTTCTTAAGGTTTCTGAAGTTAATTAGAAATCAAAAGTGACAAGGTCGCGGTGGCTGTAACGACTGTGCAACCGTTCATATAGTTCCAAGAGCAAAGGGACACGATTTCACACTCACGCTGCTTCAGGAAGATAGTTCTTGCGAACCGAGCGGGGCGGTGTAACGGTTAGCGTTCTCGCCTCGCATTCGGGAGGATGGCGGTTCGAATCCCCGTCAGGGCATCCAGATTTGGGTTTTCCATGGTTTCCCCAAATCACTCCAGGCAAATGCCGGGATGCTTCCTTCAAAAAGGCCATGGCCGAATTCCTTCCCGTTCCTTGCCCCCCCATCCTTTCCCGTCTCTAAAGACCTCGATGTTAAAAAGAGACGTAAAGCAGTTAAAAAAAAAAGTTCTTGCGAAGAGCAAACTGTCTACAGCAGTTTTATGTGTTAAGTTCTTGATTTTTTTGAGTTGTTGTCGTTCTTCGGTGATATGCTTGTTATTCTGAAACTTTATCAATTTTGGAAGAATTTGCGGTATTCTGTTTATTCTAGCCTTTTTTCCAAATTTTTTAAAAGGGGGCTGTAGTTTTATTCGTTGTTTGACCAATCCATTCATATTTGGTCAGTTGTGTTACTTCTGAATGTATGATTTACTCTCTTTACAGCCCATCAACCTATACTTGTTACTATCGTGGATGTCAACATTTTCACTAGCTGCCAAAAAACTATATTATTTTAATTGGATTTTCTTTACGCTCTCTAACGACTTCTGAAATCGCCACGATAATTGGTGATGTCATTGAGTGATAAAAGATGTTATATAACAGTAAGTTATTTGACGTGTATTAGACGCAACTTGTGACTAATCTATCGTGTTTTTATCAAATAAACATGTATGATTCACTGATTATCTTTACATATTTTATCATTAGATTCGTTCATATGTCATATTTACACCTTTATTGAAACTTTACTCTTTTTTTGTAACACTTGCCTCTTTCTTTCCGAAGACTGTGAAGTGTTGTTAGTTGCCGGCCTCGGTAGCGTGGGGCTAGAGTGCTAGCTCCGCGTGCCGAAGGTCACCGGTTCGAGTCCGGCCGCGGACATGGGTGTTTAAGTGTTGTGCCTGTGAATGTCATGTCCGTCCTGTGGCGTGTCTAATTATCTGGAAAAGCTCATCAGGCTGGCTGTATGGCCTAAGATGCCAAAAGCCATTAAAAAAAAAGTGTTGTTTGTTTGAACCTTTTATTCCTTGTGCATGACTGTCGTGACAGTTGTTCAATTTTTGTATTAGTCGCGTTCTTCTGACGTGTTTAATAAAAGTTCTGTCTCTTTAAGAGTTACAACTATGGTTTTGTTTTTATTTTTTAAATTGAAGTTTAGTTAGCAGCCATTATCATTTAAATATTTACAGCGTGCCGACAATATTGAATCGTAAGTATTCAGTTTTAAAATGATTGTATGAAATTAGCTTTGTAAAATGTTGCCGTATTTTTTATTGGCCGCCATATTTCCGTCGATAATCCTTTGTTCTGGTTACCTGTGGTGACGAGCCGTAAAACTCCACACTCCTGAAACTCGGTTGATTTAACTGGTTGTCTGTAGCTAACGATGTGTGCAAAATACTTCCATATTAACACAGTTAAGCAGATAGTTGACAATTGGGATTTCTCAGCAATTACACGTGTCATAATCAGACAAAGCCTAGTGGGTGAGCGGTAACGCTCGGGATTGCATGCGATAGGACCTAGGTTCAAATCACCGTCAGGCCATCCAGAGTTATATTTTCCACGGTTTGCCAAAATCACTCTGGGTGAATACCTTCCCGTTCCTTGCCTCCCATCCTCGCCCGGCTTTATCGACGTCGACGTCGACGAAGCTTAATGCCCGAAAAAATGTCATCACTAGTGTAGACCCATTTCATCATGTTTCCTCCGTATCTAATATCTCTCTGTCTCAAATGGCTTAGTGCTCACCACTAGAAATTCGTATTCTCTTCGTGTAAAGCATGGAGTTATTTGGTGGCTCTCACATTGTGATTCCACTGAATAAAGCTATTTCTAGATTTGGTACCAAGAACAATTATGGGATGGTTGTATATTGGTGGCTGAAATTTGCTTCTGTTCCTCAGTAATTCTCCGTCTTACACCTGCTGTAGCTTCACTGGTCAAAGGAAAAATCTTTTAACGGATGCGGGTCTTCGATATCAGTCGAAGTACGACGCCAGGGACCAGCTGATTGATGTTATGTAAATGCGAAAATGTAAATAAACAAATGCTATCTTAAGACGTAGCTCAAGTTCGATGAGATTAACTAATCAGTAATCAGAGCCCCGGAGATGGCAACAAAAAAAATCCTCTTGATTAGGCTCATAAGCTGATTGTGTATCAAAACAACTGGACTAAGTTCCTTAACTCTCCGCAGTGTCTGTGGAATGAGGACATATGGAACTGTGGATAAATGGTGACGTCAAACTTAGCATCCATTGGTGTCTTTCTGTGGAATAGGCTTGAACTTGACGCGCCAGATTTCACTTCCCTCCTTCCTTTATCTCCATTCAACACACAAAACGGCACGCTTCTCGTAACAATATTCACAACCAACAAAACCACTTAGTAATTCCAATTTTAATTAATTTAATTAACTGCGATGGAGCGCAGGCTCCAATGGCAATTGCCCTACACATCCATTTTTTCCCCTTTCATCTACTTTTGTCCTCTACAAATTTCGGCCTTAAATTCTTTCAGCGTTTTTTTGTAAATTATTCATCATCTCTCCTGGAAATTTATTCCAATCCCTGACTCCCTTACCAACGAAAGAAAATCTTCCCACAGCCTTATGCCTGATTTCGAGTGCCAGCTTGTGGTCATCCTTCTGAATAGTTTTACTCACTTTGCAAGCATACTGGTACAGATGGCAATGTGGTTGCAGGCCATGTTTCCACAATTGCTTAGTTAATTTCTGGTTGAAAATATAACGCCAATGTAACTGATTCGTTTATTTATTTTGCGTCGTACGCGTTTCACTTCTCATCGAGGCTAACAGACGACTGAACGATGATAACAAACAATATTGTAAATATGATACAGGCAAAACATGCTTTGTATATGAAAACGGAGACGCGCAGCTGCATACCATAGTAATAAATGTAAATAGTAAGTAACTTTTAGCTATAAAATATCTCATGCCCATAATTATGTAATAATAGGATAAAACTGTATATAAAAACTGTAACACAGATTCGTCGCTGATGATGCCTCGATGAGAGGTGAAACGCGTACGACGCAAAATAAATAAATGAAACAGTTGCATTGGCGTTATATTTTCAACTAGCAATACTTTAGTTCCCGATAAGCTGGCTGATAAAAGAGTTGTCGCAACTATTTGGCCAAAGTTGAAGCGGGAAAATGCTGAGCAGATTGTGGTTTATCAAGACATCTTTCCCGTATTAGCAACTAGAAATTGGTTTGGTGTCACGAAAGGTATTACCTAAACCATTGGTATTTTGAGTTAAAGACTGTTAGTTTTTTTAATAGATAATTGAATGATTTAACTCTATGCATTTAAGTGGAAGCAGATGTTGTAATGTTTCGTATTTAAGTGCAGCCACTGCAGCTATAGTGATAGCGCGTGTGCAGCGTCTGTTTACAGCTAACAGATTCGGTTCCCTATAGCGAGTCACGAAGCCGTAACTCCACCGGAACGAATTCCACGTAGGAGGAAGTACCAGCGTCCAAATTTACCGCCATGGCTTCCGAAAGCGGCCGAAGTAATTGTGGGAGAGCCAATTTGCATGAATAATCCCACTACCAGAGTCCACCTTGTTTTCAGCCCTCCTCGCCATACTGCCTACCAAACGATTCAATAATTTTAGATAGGAAATAAACCCTTTTCACTACAAATAGTTCCAGATTTACTGGAGTAAAATCTCCTTTCCATTAAAACATTTAAATTGCTACATTTTGTATGTACACAGAATGTGTGATAGTGAGTGTACTGACAAGTGACATGGTTTATCATAGGTACAGTTACTTAGGTCCAATTGAATATTCTGAAATGAAAAATTCCTAAAAGACACTTATTAAAATGAGTAATCTTTAATTTTTACTGTTCAAAATTCTGATTGAAATCTTTCCTCATTATATTTTTCTTCTTCTTCTTCACCACCTTTTCCCAACATGAGGAGTCGGCTGCCTCCGAGTTTCACTCGTCATTGACATTTTATACATAGGGAGCGTTCATAAACTACGTGGCTCAATCTAGGGGGGAAGGGGTTGACTGGAAAGCTACACAGGACTACGGGGGGGTCCGAGCCAGGCCACGAAGCTTTTCACTCATATTATTTGCCACAGTTAAAATGAGGTACAGAACACACAACAGCATGTGAATATTTATTTCCTTCATTTAATTTTCTCCGTATGTAATTTACAATAGTCTGACAATAGAAAAAAGTAAAAAATGTCTTCTGGAATCAAAAGGGAAAAAAGCTACCTGCTACGTGGGGAAGAGGAGGGGGGGGGGGTAGAGGCAAAAGCCACGTCGGGGTACTTGGGGGGAAGGGGGGGATTCACAGGAGGCCAAAATGGAGCTACATGGTTTATGGACGCTTCCCTACTGCCATGTTGCACTACGTACCAATGAAGAGAGCAAGAAAAGGTCATGGCAGACCTATGTGAGCACAATTAACCGTTCCACTTCATCATCTAAAGTATGGGAGTCTATCCGCCGTATATCTGGAAGGTACTCCCGCCCACCATTATCTGGATTGCTGGATCAGGGATGTATAGTTACCGACGAACGAAGCATAGCGCAGTTGATGGCAGAGAATTTCGCAGCCATCACTTCGTCTAATAATTTGCATCCTCGCGATCAGCTGCGAAGAGCTGCTGCTGAAAGGCGAATACTGTGCTTCGATTCGTCGGATAAAGAGGCGTATAATAGCCCGTTTTCATTCTGGGAGCTGGAGTCGGCACTAAATAGCGCCAATGACATCGCTCCAGGGCCTGATATGATCCAGTACCAGACGCTGAGGCATCTTAGTAAAGATGCTATGGAGTACCTTCTGGATATTTTTAACAATATATGGACCGGAGGACACTTCCCCGACTCGTGGAAAGAAGCAACGTTAATACCCATTTTAAAACCTGGGAAGGACAAGTTGTTGCCTGGTAGCTATCGTAGTATTGCACTGACAAGCTGCGTGGGAAAAACACTGGAGAGGATGGTTAATCGCCACCTCGTCTGGTGTCTGGAATCCCAAAATCTTTTGAGCGCTTTCAGTGCGGATTCAGCAAGTTCCATTCCTCCATGGACAACCTGATCCTTCTGGAAGCGGCCATTCAGGATGCATTTATCCGCAGCCAACATCTCATTGGAGTGTTTTTTGATATTGAACAGGCCTACGATACTACCTGACGTCATGTCATTTAAAAAAAAAACTACACGAATGGGCATTTAGGGGAAATCTGCCCCGTTTTTTAAAATCTTTTTTATCAGGACGTTGCTTCCGGTACCGAGTCGGTAAAGAAGTGTCAGATCTTTTTATCCAGCAAAACGGCGTCAGTTTTAAGTGTGACCCTTTTCGCAATTGCAATCAATAGAATATCAAACTGAACAGGTTGGACGAATGGTCACTGCACACTGGTTTTCGTTTCTCGGCCGAGAAAACCAGGTTTGAACTTTTTACTCGGGCCAGATGCCTTTTACCTCAACCATACGTTAGCTTGGGGAACACCGTTTTAAGTTTTACTGATACTGTCCGTTTTCTGGACCTCATTTTAGATAGTAGGCTGACGTGGCTTCCACATCTTAAAGATGTGAAAACCAGAGGCCTAAAAGCCTTAAATATTTTAAAATGTCTTTGTGGCAGGTCTTGGGGCGCTGATTGCTCTTGCCTGCTACAATTTTACAGAGCCTTTGTACGGTCGCGACTGGATTACGGTTCCATAGTATACGTTTCGGCACGGGACAGTTACCTGGGAATATTGGATAGTGTCCACCATGCAGGGATTCGGCTCGCCACGGGTGCTTATCGCACCAGCCCCATACCCAGCATTTGTGCTGAGTCTGGCGAGCCGCCGCTTACCACCCGCCGGCATCTCCTCATGGTGTGATACTTCATACACTTTGCCATTACACCTGGCAGTCCCGTGCACGACGTAATTATGTATCCAAATTTCGAATGGCTCTACAACAACCGTCGGAGAGCAACGAAACCATTTAGCTTCCGTACAAGGGCAATTTTAGAAGAATATGGATTAGAGCTGCCCGCTTTTTATAACCAGGATTGGAGTAAATCTCCTCCCTGGCTTTTAAGAGGCCCAGAATAATGTTAGATCTCTCTCGATATAATAAACTGTTTACCGCTGACAGTGTTTTTATTAATATATTTAGAGACGTTTTAAATCAGTATCGCATGTTTACCCCGGTCTATACGGATGGGTCTAAGCAGGCTAACGGAGTTGGTTGCTCCGTAGTGTTCCCCCGAGTGACTTACACATTCAAACTGGATGGCTGGTGCAGCGTTTACACCGCTGAATGCTACGCTGTATTAAAAACACTCCAGCATATGAAACTAATGCGCAATGAGAGATTTATCATATGCTGTGATTCACTCAGCTGTATTCAGATTTCAGGCCTTAGGAAATATGTACCCAGCAGATCGTCTAGTCCAGGACATCCAGGACGCCCTCCTTTCCCTCCAGTCCTGTGGAAATGAGGTTGTTTCCTGCTGGGTACCCGGCCATGTGGGAATCAGGGGGAACGAGGCCGCTGATGAAGCTGCCAAGTTAGCCTGCGACAAGGTCAGAACCGACTTTGATCCGGTCCCAAAGTCAGACCTTGCCTCGGCGGCGAAGAGATTTGTCTTTGATGTTTTGAGGACCCACCGGAATGTGATGCTTGTGGCGTACCTTTGACGGCACGCCACATTTTAATTGATTGTGTTTTATTTTTTGACTTAAGGGCAGACGTTGGCCTAGCCAACGATCTGTCCCTTATTTTAGGTAATGAAGCTAGCAATGTGGCTAAAGTTTTAAAATTCTGTGTATTGGGCGGTCTGATCCCAAAATTTTTGGGAAGACCGGCCTAATCTTTTAAGGTGGATGAGTGGAAATTTTACAGCTACTCATCCAGGTACATTTTTTATGTTTTGTTTTTATTCTTTTTGCTGTTAGTTTTAAACTTTTAATTTTACTTGGACTTGCCGTCTTTATGGCTGACCCCTCTACAGTCGGCCATAATGACGGAAATATTTAGATTTTAAGCTACATTGCTAAGCCGGTCGTTGTTAGGACGCTAATGATCCCGACGTCGACGCGCCCTTAAACCCAAATAATAACAACAACAACAACGTACTAATGAAGTGGAGAGGCCTGGAATTTCCTCCTTATATATGTCTTCCTGATAATTTTGATCCCTGATATTAACGGGGTTGCCAATTACTCCCCTGTTATATTTAGTATCTATAGGAAAGTAAATAACTTGAAATTGCGTAAGAAAATGAGTATGTTTTGAAATTGTTAATATTCCCTATTGAACCATCTAAATGTTCTGAAATACTGTGTGTTCCAATGATTTTCCTCGTACAGTAATGTCCATGTTACCTTAAAGGCAAATGAAAATAATTCCTAGTTATTGGTTCGCTTGCTTTTTGCAATAGTATTGCCAGTGTTCTGGAACACAAGTAAGGAGAATACATTGAGAGGTGTGACATAGAGCGACTTGTCCTCTCTTCATTGCCACATATTTTCGATATTGTAGAAAATTGATTGAACAGTTGTAACCTAAATCATGCCTAATAATTTCAGAAATTAAAAAGGAGTAGAAGATGACAATTGGCCTTAAGCAATTTTACGAGCTCTTAAAAAGTCGAAACCTGTGCAGCTGGCACTATTTTCAATGATCTGCCGCTGAACATTGGCCTGATGGCATATTGAGTTAATACGTTTAGATTTTTTTAATTGTGATTTTAAGGCTTGTCAACGAGCAGGGAGAGGATTTCTTGCAAGGAATGGGAAGGAAATCGGTCATTGTCTTGACCTAGGAACAATACCGGCATTTACTTACTGATTTCAGAAGTTCCGAGTCCGAATATTACCGCTCACTCACCATGCTGAGTTGTTGTTTGGTAGTTATACTGTTCCAACATAGGCTTGTTCTTAAGGAGCAGCCATTTGATTTGTGGGAGAATGTGATCATTTTAGTCCATGATGAGCCAGGCACCCGTAGGGGCGGTGACAAGTGTTAATTGGACAACGCTCCACCTGATGCCGTAATAGTAGTCCAGGCTGAGGCCTGTAATTATTACTGGACTTGCCGCGCTTCAGTCCCTCCATCCAGCTCCCTATAGTCCTGGCAATAATATTTCCTGGATGTGAGATAAGCTGATTAACCAGTTTACCAGTTACACATCACATATTGATAATAGAACAACGCATTATTTCTGTTCCGACAATCCATTTTTCGCTGTCTTTAGTCATTTGCACTCATAAGTCCGGTTATACTGCCTAAATATTTAAAGCCGTTCTTCTTCTAAGGCCAGTGTCACTGACCAGATTTTAACTTTACATATTCAGGCCTTCATAAAGAATCGTCCATCAGTGTGATTGGGTGTTTATATTTTTATATATTTCTTCTTCTTCCGATAAGGCCTGCTAGGACTATGTGCCAATTTCAATTCTTCATCCTTTTTGGTCATTTTTTTCTTCCGTTCAATCCAATAATCCATCAGTTATTGACAGGGTTGATTCCCTGAAGTATCTGGGCGTAATAGTACAAAGCGGCATGAAATAGGACTTGCACGTAACTTCCGTCGTAGGCAAATTCTATATTACGATTCATAGGTCGCATGATGAAAAGTTTTAATGCTCATACAAAGGAAATAGCGTACTAAACTCTACTGCGTCTGCATTTAGATTACTGTTGTGGAGTTTGAGATCCGTTTCGCAGGGGATTGATTGAAACGTTAGAGAAAGTACAGAAGAGAGCCACTCGATTCGTGACTGGTGGTTACAGTCCTTACCAAAGTGTTAAAGAATTGATACATAGATTGGGCTTGGATTGTTTGGCAGACAGACGACATCGTCGTTTTAGTTTGAATTTATTGGAGAGTCTGCGAAATTCTTTAATTTATGAGTGCAATGAAGTAATTCTTCCGCCAGCCTATTTAGGTCGTAATGACAGGAGGGATAAGATTAGAGAAATAAGATGCCGTACTGACGCTTGCATGTATTCTTTCTTTCCTCGTTCTGTTCGGGATTGGAATGCACAGAATTAGGATTGGTGCTAATCACGCTCTGCCCCCCCCCCCCACAATATTTGTGAATTGCAGAGTATAGATGTAGATTTCAGTTTATGAAGTTTCGACCAGCAATATTTGTCGAAACGTAATAGCGTTTGCATTACTTTGTAAGGGAAGTAAATTACTAATCCAATTTATGGTGTTTCGATTAGAAAACATAATTTTGTCATACAATCTCAGAAACGGTAAAAAAAGAAAAGAAAGTCGTGGACATTCTGTAACTTAGAAAAATCCTCTTGGAGTGCACTACCAGCGTGTAGCAAAATTACTTAGATTGCAAAGGATTAAATATATTCACTTTGAATCCTAGTAACCCGCCAGTATGGTTTTGTACGCTGAGGTGCCGCACACTGGATCGGGCACGAGTCCAGGCTCCCGCGTACCGGCCGTCCAAACTGCTGTTTTTAGGCGGTTTTCCGCAGCCATCAAGGCGAATGCTGAGACGGTCTCCAATCTCCGCCCCCAAAACTACACATGTCACACACCGAACAGTTTCACGTTTCACAGACAGATGGCAATACTTTACTTAGTACTTAGTAGATTTGGGTTTTCCATGGTTTCCCCAAATCACTCCAGGCGAATGCCGGGATGCTTCCTTCAAAAGGCCATGGCCAAATTCCTTCCCATTCCCATTCCTTGTCCGCCTCTAACGACCTCGACGTCAACGAGGCGTAAAAAAAAAAGTACGTAGTACGACCTGGCAGTAGATATAAAATGCTTGACGTCAGTAAGGGCATGTGGCAGTAAAGCCAAACCTCCAAATTTCACTCCAACGATGAGTAAAATTCATCAAAGACAGCCGACCCAAAAATGTAGTCTTCAAGAACAGTTTTTTTTTTTTTGCTTACATCTTTACCCCTTTTAGACGTCGAGGTGATTAGAAGCGGGAAAGGATAGGGGGAATGGAACGGAAAGGAATTCGGAATTCGGCCATGATCTTTTGAAGGAAGGATCCTGGCATTCGCCTGAAGTGATTTGGAAAAACCATATCTGGTTGCCCGGACGGGGATTAGAACCCTCGCTCTCCCGAATGCGATACCAGAACGTTAACTGTTCAGCCACCACGCGCGGTAAGAACAGTTTTGGGTATTCTGAAGTAACAAAATATACGAGTGTTTGTTAAAAGGATTTTGATGGATTATGTCATATAGTGGTGACGATTATTTGGTAGATAATTCACAGAATGCGTAAATAAACTTACATATGTTGTAAAGTATGCTCGTCAACAATAATCTTAAAATTTCATATTTTATGTTTCTTGATAGCATCGCAATCGATGATCCTGGCTAGAAGTTTTCATCCGAATGTTACAGAGACTTTTTCTTAAGGTTTCTGCAACGTCTCTAGTGTTCGAAAACTACCAACTGGATTTGTTTGAGGATTTTAACTTCTTTCTGAAACTGTTTATAGAAATGTCGTTTTCACCGGAAGCCGAGTTGTCACTGTCCCAAAATCTTTTTTTTTTTTCTTGAAGCACGTATACCGGCTGGATGTGTCTCTGCAGAAAGCTGTTTCTTTTTAATGCTCCGGCACAAAGCTTCGCTTGAAAGAAGCTGCAAGCTGTCCATGTGAAAGGCGCAAATTTTCGAGTGAGGAGTGTTGCGTGTCTCTGGTGCATTCTTGGCAGTATAATCGTCCTTGAAGTCCGCTCTTTTCATTTCCCGCTGGCGGGACGGCCGTTTCGCTGTTTCCATTTGCCGGTTGGCCGAACAATAGCCTCCGTGAAATCCACGGGCCCTCGTCCTAACCCAGTCGGACATAACTATGACTTGCCCCACTTTTATTATTCTCAGTTTCGGACGGACTATGAATCTCGTTTTGGGATCCATTAACGCTTCTTTGATTACTTACAACATTACTTGTCACACACAAATCCTTTTCCTCTTCACTTTTCGGCAGTTGACTGCTGCTTACTTCTCCGGATAACTCATTCCGAGGCCGCGGGTTATGCTGTAACGGCTTTGTCAGAAAAGATGCTTTGTGCCTGAAGGTAATGTTTATTCGTTTAACCAATCAGCTGATTCGAGACCAAAAAAAATTAATGCTGAAAAATAAAATTAGGGAATTCAGGGATGTTGCTGTAATTGTTCGTGATTAAATAGAAAAGAAATAAATGCCCCTTACTGTTTAATCTTATTTTTAATAAAGTTGTCTAGAATAGATTTCAAAAGTAAATTGCGAATTTCTGAATTTAACTAACTGGAAGTCAGCAGCTGTTATAATTCTCGACTTACCAAACCGTAAAAATGAATCCACAAAATGGATTAATTAGTTACTACTCGTTTCAGGATTAAATGAAAGATGCTGTAATAGGAACGGAAAAATTACTAAAACAAATAAGTAGTTCTAAAACTAATAAAAAATTATTTAGCCCATTAAGAACGATTTAGTTGCACCCAGAAGGGTATAAAATGAACGTGACTTGGTTTCTGATGCCTATATAAATGGGCTGAACGGCTTGAGATGAAGTCCCATAGATGGCGTAGTGGCCATGTTGACGATGTTTTTCAGAAGCATCCAGGCGTATGCTGTTATGAAAGAATATCGAACACTTGCACATATGCTTAATATAACAGATATGCAAAATATGATACAAGTATAAAATCTATATATATACATATATATCTTTCCTATGCTTTACATATTTTTTCTAATGTAAAAACGAGTGACAAATTTTGAATTCAAACTGTATAAACGGCCTTTTTCTCGTCAGCATGTAGTTATTAATTTTTTATCGGGCCAGTGCTGTTGCCATCAACTACTAACGATCGTTTCATAAGAAAATAATTTTTCGGCATTTTTATTAGCCTACCATTTGTTATAATAACTGGATTTTGCAGATTAATTCTGTTTTGAAAGACGATATGGACAGTACTGAAATGGTGAAATAATGTCGCTTACGGACTTAAGTCACTTTGCATTGACTATTCAGTTTGTTTGCTTCGATTTTTCTTCTTCTGCGGATATCGTGTTTCTTGGCGGATTGTAATTAATTCCATGGATATATTAAAGACATTTCACAAAGATTTATAGAATGTCATTTTATGTGGTTGTATTTCACTAATTGTACTGTTGATTTTGAAAGATTGGTTTCTATTTCTGAAAATTCATTTACAAGTTTCAGTTAATTAAATGATTGTATTCCTTCTTTGCTAATATTACCAGTCAGGGCAGCAGTTTGTGGTCAAAATGTGGGTTTCTTATATTTGCCGTTGAGGTACGCATGTCAGATAACGCTGCCCAATTTTGGTATGGCTTTTAAGTAGGTTTTCACTGTTATCTAAGTGGATGTTGAATATTGCTACGTTCTCAGGTGAGAGTTTATACCAGTCAAGGATAAATTGCCTCCATACATACTTGTAAACAAACAAGCAAATGTGTGCAACTCAAAGTTTCAATTAAGCGGCGAAAAACACCTGTGACAACTTCATGGTAGCTGGCCCTGCCACGTTGGCCTCTCGTTAGTCGTTGGAAGGGTCGACGGCTCGAGTCCCGCCGAGGGCATGGGTGGTTTTAATTTTTGTCTCCGTCCTTTGTTGTTCCCTCTGGAAAGTAAAACGATAATTAAGATTGTATAGTAGGTACCCATTTGAAGAAACAGAAACGGACTTTCAAATGGCTGAGATAGCCAAATGTCAATTTAAAAAAAATGGAGGAGGAAACAACGGCTTGATCTCGTCTGTACGTATTTTGAGCTGAAATTGAATAACATGAAAAACCGATACACTAATAGTTTTATGTCGTTTCCAGTGATGAATTCAGTTGCTGGGTGTCTAATTTTTTTTCGTTTCTAGGAGATGTGTAGGTGGGAGGGAGGGAGGTGTCGAGAAGAAGTTATTAATGCTCAGTCATAATTTAGGGACATAAAACCTAATATATTAAGTCTCCAGGTTGTATCGTGAGGTTAGTCTTTTCTCAATTCCGTTTACAAAAACGTTGATTGTCTACTAATGAATTATTCAGAGTCGATATACTTTTAAGTGTATGGTTCTTAATGAGTGTTTTTGTTTCCTAGTGTGGGTGACAGGGGCTTTGTTTGCTTTTAGAGGTCAGTACGCTATTGGGGTGCTTAACAGTGAGAACTGGCACGTGCGCTGTGGATTTTTGGTATTACATCGTAAATGGAATCCATCATTGCAGCCATTACCTTAATGAGAAACACTTCTTCTTCCATCGTTAAGCCAAACTGAGGAGCGCGACTGAACTTAATTAGCAGATGTGTTTTTCTTTTCCAGAAATCTCTTCATCCTCTCGTTGAGAACTTTCCTACATTTCTCCGTCCAAGTGTTCTGTCTTCTAATATGCGGTTTGTTGGAAAATTTGTGGTTATTAACCATGCTAGTAAATCTCCCTCTGTCCTGTGTGATATAATCTGTGATTCCGATTTCCTGGAGATCCTTTTCGATTTCAAGTAGCCAGTTGTTTTTAATTTTCATTGAAATGGTCATGTTGAGAATTATTTCGGTTATTCAGTAGTTATTCATTCTGATAATATCATCGCAGAATTTAATTCGTCTTTTCCTGAATGTGACCGAAATTTTTTCAGAATGGTGTATGGATTTTAATACATATTTTGGGGATCTTAAAGGATGTTGGGAGTGCATACTGAACGCTGATGAAACATCATGGCAGAGATTACTACCTGCTGTTTCCCCTTTTTGAAGAATAACCTTTTCGAAATTACATTCCCTAAGGAATCTGGACTCTTAGTGACTATGGCATTCATTGTTTAATCTATTCAGCATGGTGCAGTCTCTCCCCCACCAGAATCAACGCACAGTGATTTTCTCCGAACCTGATTCGTTCTGTGAATGTAATAACAAGTTCAGATAAACTTTGGTTGTATGTATAGAGTAATGTGTGGTAGTGTTTCTCAAGAGGAAGAAGTGTCGAAGCCGCACTGAGGAGGTAGTGAAGTCGCGTTTGCCAGTGATGTAGGTTTGTGCGAGTGTTGTGTTGTGTGGTCCGCCATCCGAGCAGCTGGAAGACGAACCTGGCCGGGGCGCGCCGTCCGCCGCGAGGGTCGCGGCTTCGAGCCCCGAGCCACGCGCTCCGTCGACGACGCCCGCTTCGTCCACATCAACTTCCGGCTCATGGCGCAACTAGAGCTGTTCGAACAGGTAAATCTACCAACGCAAAAACGGATGATGCAATGCACGGGGTCTCGAAATTGTTTCCCCACTAGCTGAACAACAAGTGCGGTTCAACAGAGTAGTTCCAAGAACTTTTTAATTTCTTTACTGGAATAATGAGTCATTTCGATTTCTGCCATTCAGCTACGAGTATAATATGTAATTTCTGTTCAAGTGGAAATGTTTAGACTCTCTTCCACAGTGGAACAAGATCACACATGGCCTGTTCTACTCATTCTGTCTTTCATTCAGTGATTTCGAAAAATAATGTAATACCAAAGACTGGAAAACGGCACACCCACCAGTGTGGCTAAGGCGCCGCACACTGAATCGAGGAGGTACAGCGGGACCGGGCACGAGCTCAGGCGCAAAAAATACACTTACCACACACAGGACATAGTTACACGTTTGACAGACAGGTGGCAACACTTCAGTTCCCTCATTAGTACCTAGTTCGATCGGGTAGGTATAAAATGCTTTTTTTTAATGGCTATACGCCTCGTCAACGACGAAATCATTAGAGGTGGGAAAGGACTGGGGGCAAGGAACGGGAAAGAATTCGGCCATAGCCTTTTGAAGGAAGCATCCCGGCATTACCTGGAGTGATTTGGAGAATCCTCTTAAAACCCAAATCTGAATGACCGGACGGGGATTCGAACTTGCGTCCTCCCTAATGCAAGGCCAGAGAGTTATCGCTCAGCCACCACACTCGGCAAAATGCTTGACATCAGCAAGGGCATGCGGCCGTAAAACCAAAGCTCCAAATTTAACCATGCCAACGATCAACTCGTCAAATGCAGCCGACCACAATGTTTAGAAAAAGTGGTGAAGAAAAACAACCACTGATTTTTTTTAATGGCTTTAAACCTCGTCGACGTTAAGGTCATTAAAGGTGGAAGGGACTACGGGCACGGAAAGCGAAGTAATTGGGCCATAGCCGTTTGAAGGAACCATCCCGGCACCGCAGACAAGATGGAGCTCCGGTGTCCGGATCGTTAGTTCAACATGTCTTTTACACCGCGGTATAATTCTGTTATTTCATCTCACCAGATAGGCGAATCCATCCATAGTGCAGCCCCTGGGGCTGGGCCTTCGTTAATGGGCGAAATTTTCAGCCGAGTCACTGAGGTGGCGCAAGTGGATAGGTACAGGGTTTTAATGTTGTCGGTGTGTATTCGATTCTTCTGTATAACAACTGTTTTAACGTCTTTTACATACAAAATACGGTTTCGTCTGTTTTATTAACTTTTTTTGTTATTTTTCACCAGCAATTACAAATAAGTAAAAAAATATTCTTAAAATATTTATAATAGTGTATAATTTTCGAGAATAATTGTTCATTCTAGAATTTACTGCATCATTTCACAAAAAAAAAGAAAAGAAAGAAAAGAAAAAAGAAGTGCCTTTAATTGCCATATCCTTTAATCCATCCTAAATGCACTCTGCTTCACCTAGCTTGTAACATGTTCTATTAAAGTGTAAATAACAAGAAATGCTCAAAAACTTCTGCAACAGAATCGGAAATAGCTTCACACAAACATGTGTTCAAAATTCATTGTTTAATTAACTTCCAGTTGAGCAAGTAATTGTATATTTTTTATGTATTTTTAAAAGCAAAAAAAAACAAACTTTTTACTAATTTATCATAGAATTCCTAAAAAAAAAACATGGTAAATTAAATACTAGAAGTTGCATGGTGCAATTAATTAATTAAAACATAATAACTGCCTGAACGAAGAATTGAACACATGTCGTCAATATGAGTGGTTGACGCGTTCCCGCTTACGGAAGCGCGCAGAATCGTAAAAGTGTTTTAACGGAACAATCACTCATCGCCTTAAATTTTCACATGCCGTCTCTGGGAAAAGGCCTAGTAATATGAGGACATAGGAGGCTTTGGGGGAAACACCTATCTGCAAAGTTCACATAAATCGGTAACGAACTATTCTTGTCATCGTTATTTCCTGGGAGACAATTCGTGGAAACTGTTTTGTGATTCTTCCATTTCAGAGGATTTTCAATGATTTTAGGTAATAGTTTTTTTTTACTTGAAAGTCTGATAGGCCCTTTGCAAGCCGTCCCCCCCCCCCGCCCCCCAATCTTGAGAACCAGGGATCTTACTGTCATCATTTCTTTGTCAGAAAGACCCAGTTTTAAAAGGTTATTGTCCCGCCTTTCCTCCTGTACTCCAATAGAAGTTCCTTTGTACAGAGACCACGTGGCATTCACCTTCATAGACGTGGTAGATGGATTTACTGGTTGAGCTGTTAAGAGGATGTCGGAACAATTCGTTTGACCTTATCCATGGAAGATAAATAAGAAGAAAATTCACGCAATATTTGTTTCTGTCAGAAGACAATTTTTAAAGTGAGGTTACAGTTGCATGAAATGTTTTTCCTTTAATATTAATATAGAGACCCAAATAAGTTTCAGATCATACTTTTAAATAATAAATAATAAAAAGAAATTGGCATTTGACTTTATTGAAATACTCAGCCAGCTGCTTTGTTGAGCTTATTTCCGACCATTAAATTATGTGTTCCCTGAAATGTGAGAATTAGTCCAAGAGAGGACAAACATAAAAGACAAACGCTTATTACGCATGCCCGAGACTAGATTCGAACCGGTGAACACCTGAACGCTCTAAGATTCAGAACACTGTAATTTGAAAGGACCAAATTGCAAAAGAATATTGGAAGTGAAATATACAAGGACGGTCTGAAAAGTTCTCAGCCTTGTCCATACACGGCGATGTTTTAGCCAAACTGGGAAGGATGAAAATATATTACTGTCAGTAAATAATTAAGTTCTTAAGATATTTTATAAATTTGTCTTTGCCAGATAGAATAATTTATAGACCGATCTATGGGCAAGTTTGAGAAATTTTCTACACCAGGTTCGTAACACCGAAACAAGAATCGCAAAATGAAAGCAGAAAAGTATTGGACATTGTAAACAAATTGTTTTTGTAATTCAGTAAGCAATTCTAGCAGACAGGGTCAAAAGCTTTTATTCCTTCCAGTTTGTTAAAATTATATTTAATTTATTGTGAGTTCGGAGGAACCTAAATTGTGTCTGCCCCGCAGGGGCCTGGTACGCAAGTGCCAGGTACGGGTTTGGCGAACCCGCGGTGCCCGAGCTGGAAACTTGTGAGCGCCGCAAGTTTCCCACACCGTAAACTCCTACCATGCTTCAACGACCACCGTAGGGCGTGACGGTGGAACGTTGTGTGCCTAGGAGAACGGGGATCTTGGCTTCATCGCCCGGATCGCGAGGACGGTACAAACCTCTATAAAAAAACCCCTTAACCTCAAGGTCGGATACGTGCCGAGGAGGTGCATGGGTGAGAGGCAGATCACTCGCTAACGTACAACCTCAGGGGCACCTGCGCACCCCTGTTGTATTAGCGCTTCTTTTTAAACTGGTTTTACTCGTGGGACCAAAATTAAGTCTTCCACAAAAACCACCAAACCCTGCGGTACGGGTGTGCCGCAGGCTAAAATAAATACACCCAGTTCTAAGAAGCGGGTGAGGGTTGATAGCCCCCCAGCTTCAGAAACTAAGAGTAACGGAAAGGTATGTTCGATTGCGAACGCCTTTGTTGTAATGATAAGGAAGGAAGGATCATTCGAAAAAGTGTCGCCGTTTTATATCCAAAAAGGATTACAGGGTCTCGTAGGGACCCTAAACTCTGTAAAGAAGCTGAGGAACGGGACACTGCTGCTGGAAACAACCACCAGTCGGCAGGCTAACACACTCCTTAACTGTGTGAAACTCGGGGAGTTCGCGGTTACTTGCGAACTCCATAAAACGCTGAACTGTTCTAAGGGCGTAGTCACCTGTCGTGACATCATTGACATGGGAACCGAGGAACTTGTTAAGGAGTGGGAAGATCATAAAGTGGTTGAGGTACGTCAGATTACGCGAAGGGTTAATGGCAGTATTGAAAAGACTGCCACCTTCGTCCTGACGTTTGACACTCCAGTACTACCAAAGAATATCAAAGCAGGCTACATAAATCTTAACGTCCGTCCGTATGTTCCGGACCCGATGCGCTGTTTTCAGTGTCAGCGGTTCGGACATACGACGGCGTCATGTAAGGGCAGCCCCACCTGTGGTAAATGCGGCAAGGGGGCACATGAGCCGGGTGTCAGTTGTACGCTACCACAGGTGTGCGTCAACTGCTCCGGATCGCACCCGGCCTGGAGTAGGGAGTGTCAAGTGTATCTTGAAGAGCGCAAGATACAGGAGCTGAAGACCAAAGAGCGGATTCCCTATGGGGAAGCTAAAAAGAGGGCCAAGTCGCTCGCCGCTCCAATTTTTGCAACTAGTTTTGCTAAGATGGCTTCAGTTCCCGTCAGGAAACAAAGTACTGCTACCCAGACGTCCGTTGCAGATATGAGCACCAGCACAACGTGCTCATGCCAATGCAAATGCGGTGCAAAAACCGCGAAGGTCGTAACATCGAAGACCGCGGACGTCGGTAGTAGTACGTCTGCGACCTCAACCACACCAGCAGCAGTCACTGAAAGTCCACCACCACCAGCATCAAGTGTCAGAGTTGCGCCACCTCCAATTCCACCCCGAACTTTGACAGTTGTGGCACTACCATCTGCTACATCTGTTAATGGAGGTGATCAGAAGATCCGGGGTCGGAAATTTAGACAGACAGACCCGACCCAGTTTATTAAGTCCCCCTCTTCGTCTCCTCCCAGACTGCCCAGCAATAGGGAGGGGAAGAAGCAGAGGAAGAAAAAGAAAAAGGATGGGGAGGGATTTGAGGAGTCCTCTGGGTCGGAGATGTCTGTCTCTGCTTCCGTGGAGGAAGAAATTGAGATGCTGGTGGACGAGGCTGGTCCCGTTCCCCAGCATACAGCGACCGATGACCCACCCGAACCGGGGCGGGTAAAATTAAATCGGTAGGATGGCTCCCATACTCCAGTGGAACATCAACGGTTTTATGGCTCACAAAGAGGAGTTACAGCTCTTAGCACGGTCTGATCCTTTGTGTCTCTGCCTCCAAGAGACACACTTCAGACCAACGCACCAACCTGTGCTAAGAGGCTATAATATTTACCGGAAGGATGATACCGAGGGTGATCGAGCTAAGGGGGGAGTGGCTGTGTTTGTTCGGAACACAGTTCACTCCGAACCTGTTGCTCTCACCTCTAACCTACAGGCAGTAGCTGCCAAAATTCATGGACCGGTACAATTGACAGTGTGCTCGTTATATCTACCGCCGGGGTCACCTGTTGATTTTGGTCAACTGGCTGATCTATTGCGGCAAATTTCCCGGCCCTTTCTCCTGCTAGGAGACTTCAACGCGCACAGTGTGCTGTGGGGGTCGACCACCGATTGCCCCAGAGGCCGGGAAATCTGTAGATTATTGGAGCGAGAGGACGTATGTGTCCTTAATACCGGCCAAATGACTCACTTTACTACTGCTACCGGTACGTCCACTGCCATTGATCTCTCTCTTTGCTCTCCTTCACTGGCGGACTCCGTGCGCTGGGAAGTGGATCGTGACCTTCATGGAAGCGATCACTTCCCGATACGGCTGCACGTGGAGCTCGGCCGTGGAGAAAGAACTATCGACCACAAATGGAATGTCAGCAGAGCTGATTGGCAGCTCTATAGCCGTTCCGTTACTCTCCACCAGTGTGAGAATATTGAAGAAAAGGTGAAACACTTCACCGAAGTTATTCACAGGGCAGCTGATATTTCGATGCCTAGCAACTCAGGAACGCCGCGAAGAACGCCAGTCCCTTGGTGGAGCGATGAATGTCGTTCAGCCATTCAGGGCCGCAGGCGAGCCTTGCGCCGTTTCAGGTTGCACCCGACACCTGACAACCTTGCGGCGTTCAGAGTTGCCAGAGCAAAGGCGCGTCGAGTGATTAAGGAGAGCAAGAGAAGATCATGGCAGACTTTTGTGAGCAACATTAACCGTTCCACTTCATCAACAAAGGTATGGGAGTCAATCCGCCGTATATCTGGAAGGTGCTCCCGCCCACCAGTATCTGGATTACTGGATCAGGGGCGTGTAGTCACCGACGAACGAAGCATAGCGCAGTTGATGGCAGAGTCATTCGCTGCTATCACTTCCACTGCCAGGCTGGAACCTCGGTTCCAGCAACGAAGAACTGCTGCAGAAAGACACAATCTTAGCTTCGAGTCGCCGGATTTCCAGGTGTACAACTCCCCTTTTACATTTTGGGAGTTGGAGTCCGCCCTAAACGGGACCAAGGACACAGCACCAGGACCCGACCTGATCCAGTACCAGATGCTGAGGCATCTCAGCAAAGGTGCTAAAGAGTACCTTCTAGGTATTTTTAACGATATATGGACCGAAGGACACTTCCCCGACTCGTGGAAGGAAGCAACGCTAATACCCATTTTAAAACCAGGGAAAGACAAAATGTTGCCAGGTAGTTATCGTAGCATCGCCTTAACAAGCTGCGTCGGGAAGACGCTAGAGCGGATGGTTAACCGCCGCCTTGTCTGGTGTCTCGAATCCCGAAAACTATTGAGTCGCTTTCAGTGTGGATTTAGGAAGTTCCGTTCCACCTTGGACAACCTGATCCTGCTGGAAGCGGCGATACAGGATGCCTTTATTCGCAACCAACATCTTGTTGGCGTGTTCTTTGATATCGATAAGGCCTACGATACTACCTGGCGGTATGGTATTTTAAAACAACTCCATGAATGGGGTTTTAGGGGAAATCTACCCCGTTTCATACAGTCATTTTTATGTCAGCGTTGCTTCCGGTACCGAGTCGGTAAGGAAGTGTCAGATGTTTTTATCCAGGAAAATGGTGTTCCTCAGGGTTCAATTTTAAGTGTTATTCTTTTCGCTATTGCGATAAACAGCATCTCAACTGTAATAAGGAGTCCGATACGGTTCTCCTTATATGTTGATGATTTTTTAATTTTTTGTGCATCATCTAGTCTGAGAAGCGCTGAGCGGCAGTTGCAGCTCGCGCTGAACAGGCTTGATGAGTGGTCAGTGCGAACTGGGTTTCGATTTTCTCCTGAGAAAACCCAGTGCGTACTTTTTAGTCGATCTCGTAGCCTTTTACCAGAACCTCGTCTTACCCTGAGGAACACCGTTTTGTCTTTTATTAATAATATTCGTTTTCTGGGCCTCATATTTGATAGTAGGTTAAGCCTGGCTACCACATCTAAAAGATGTGAAAGCTAGAGCCCTAAAAGCCCTCAATATTTTAAAGTGCCTTTGTGGCAGGTCATGGGGTGCTGACCGCTCCTGCCTGCTACAATTCTATAGAGCCTTTGTGCGGTCGCGGCTTGAATACGGTTGTATAGTATACAGTTCGGCACGGGACAGTTATCTGCGCATTTTAGACAGTGTCCATCATGCAGGAATCCGGCTCGCAACCGGTGCGTACCGCACCAGTCCGATTATCAGCATCTGTGCTGAGTCAGGCGAGCCACCGCTTTCCACCCGCCGGCGCCTCCTCATGGTGCGACACTACTTGCATATTGCCACAACACCAGCTAGTCCCGTGTACGATGTAGTAATTCGCCCAAACTACGAACGACTGTATACCAACCGCTTAAGAGCAACCAAACCGTTTAGCTTACGCACAAAGGCTATTATGGAGGAGTATGGGTTTGAGATGCCCCCTTTTTATCACCAGGGTTGGAGTAAATCTCCTCCCTGGATTTTAAGGAGGCCCAAAACTGTTTTAGAATTGTCCAGGTACAACAAGCTGTTTACCAATGACAATGTTTTTATCAGTATGTTTACGGATGTTTTAAACCAGCATCACGATTTTACCCCGGTATACACGGATGGGTCTAAGCAGGCTAACGGAGTTGGCTGCTCTGTAGTGTTCCCTCGAGCGACTTATAATTACAAACTGAATAGCTATTGCAGCGTATACACTGCAGAGTGTTACGCCTTGTTAAAGTCGCTCCAGCATATGAAAGTAAGTCGCAGCATGAAGTACATCATATGCTGTGATTCCCTCAGCTGCATCCAGGCCATGGGAAGCATGTACCCAGCAGATCGTCTTGTCCAGGACATACAGGACACCCTCCGATCCCTCCAATCTTCTGGAAAGGAGGTCGTATTCTGCTGGGTACCTGGTCATGTGGGAATCAGGGGGAACGAGGCAGCTGATGAAGCTGCCAAGTTAGCCTGCAACAAGGTCCTAATTGACTTTGATCCGGTCCCGAAGTCTGACCTTGCCTCGGCGGTGAAAAGATTTGTTTCCGACGTTTGGCAGAGGCAGTGGCTGGAGGTAGAGCATAATAAGCTCCGGCTGGTCAAACCGACCGTTCAGCCGTGGAGCAGCTCCTTCCAGCGGGCGAGGAGGGATGAGGTTCTCCTTACTCGCCTCCGCATAGGGCACTGTCCTCTGACACATAGTTTTCTCCTCCGCCGGGAGGACCCTCCGGTATGTGATGCTTGTGGCGTACCTCTGACGGTGCGCCACATTTTAGTTGATTGTGCTTTGTTTTTAGACTTAAGGGCAGACGTTGGCCTGGCGAACGATCTGGCCCTTATTTTAAACAATGAGACCAGCAGTGTGGCGAGTGTTTTAAAATTTTGCGTATTGGCCGGTCTAGTGCCTAAAATTTTAGGCAGATCGGCCTAGTTTTAAGATGGGTGGGTGGCCTCTTTACAGCTACTCATCCATGTGCATTGTTTTTAATTTTTATATTTTTTAATTCCTTTTCGCTGGCCACTATACAGCCGGCGAGAGATGTAGTGTTTTTAATTATTTTGGGACCCTGTATGGCCCCTTTACAGCCATTCAGGTGGTGCACTGTCTTGTGTTTTATATTTGTGAATTATTTTATTTGCTGTCTGCATGGTCGACCCCTTTACAGTCGACCATGCAGATAGTATTTTAGTACTTTGAGCCACAGTTTAGGCTGGTAATTGTTAGGGCGCTAATGACCCCGCCGTCGACGCGCCCTAAAACAACAACAACAACAACAACAAATTGTGTCTGATGATTGTTTGCTGAAGGTGCACCTTGTGTGGGGCTTGGAAGCTGACACTCAGCGCTACAAGAAATTTTTTTAAAGCCCTTCCGTTCGCTATTTCTTGGTCTGCCTGACCATCGTTACGGGATTTGTTTTCTGGAAAATAGACCCCGTGTTAGATTTAGCTCCTATCTTTGTGAACACTTAAATATTACTTTCAGTCGCTATTTACACAGTCTCGACTTATATTGTCATTACTCAGCGATAATTTTTAATACTTGAGATTTAAAACATTTTCTCCCCTATCGAATCCAGCATACTTTTTCCAAATCGTCACGAGTAGTAGAAACAAAGTAGGTATGATGTTAGAGAGCATATGAAGCATTCTTCCGTCACTTCGCGGGAAACCAGACTTCAGAGCTAGAGCAGGCGTAATGGTGTCCTGTTCTTTGTATTGGATTCCCTTTCGTTGAAGAATATGGCACCCATGAAGGAGGAGGCCTCCAGCGTCTTTTCAGTGTTTCTGGCGACTTTCTGATTACTTTCCACTTGTAACCTTCAATATTTTTTATTTTTTAAAAAAAGTTTAGAAAAGATATAGTAGCAAGATACAGATGAGTGAAACGAAATTTCTGAGAAGCAGAGTAGAGATAACAATATGGGACAGGATAAGGAATGAGAAGTAAAAGAGGAGACCTTTCATGAGAGTATTGAGAAAGCAAGACTGGAAGGGTATGGATATGTTGATATAAATGGGTGTATCTAATATTACACGAAACGAAGCTACAAAGCAAATTGATCATGGGAGATGGCTGGCTGAAGTGTGCGCAGCAAAGATGATACGATAGAACTGGAACAAGACTGTGATGGAAAGAAAGGTGAAAACTAAGAGGCTATCGTTCTGGGCAGACCTGACGAATTGTATATGTTGATGATTAGCTGTAACTCGTGTCAGTAGTGTGTTGAGATGTAAACACGATTCACAAGTCAACAAAAAAGACTACTCGTTAGATTAATAATAGGAAAATATGGAGGTAAATTTAGTTTCCTTTGCTAGCGTCAAGGTCCATGAGGTGATTCTTAGAACTGGAGCTTGGTATTCCTTTTATGAGGCCTCGGTTCTTGAGTTGAAGGTGTCATGGCCACGCCACGCTCCGTCCGATTTTATCCAAAGGATTTATTAATGAGTATCTTTGGGGATCGTTTCAAACATGAATGTCCTAGGAAAACTAACTCTTAGGATAATAAACTTTTTGTTTTGCTTTTGGATTTACTGCTCGTCGACGTCGAGTTCATTATATCCGTGGGAGGAGGGACAAGGAACGGGAAGTGATTCTGCCATGGCCTTTTGAAGGAACCAGATTCCTCCAGAAAGCCAGGCTCGAGCATTACCGCTCATTCAACTATTCCTTCACAGTTATAGATATCCATTCTTATTCTGAGTTTAAAAATATCAAATATCACAGTACGGACAACATACTTTAGCAGAAACCATCATCCACAAGACCAGATATTGAAAAAATGATCCATCTCTGGACAAAGTAGTTAGACGCATCTTGCGCTAAATCGGAAGTAAACTTCACCTGGTTTTGTTAACAAAATCTTAAGTTGTCATTGTACTTCCTTTTCTCTTCTGTTCCAGGATGTTCTAGCATGAGGCATGTCTTCGTATCCTCTAGGAGTCGTAATAAGACAAATGATACATACGTATGGTTGCCAAACCCTTTCATATGTGTGTATAGTGTTATTGTACGGCGCATGCGTAGTGTCTTACAGGCACGATATGTTTGTTTTTTTCTCGGTACTCTAAGACAAACGTGTTAATTTTTTTTATTAAATTTGTTTCAATACGAAAAGAATCTATGAAACAAGTTTTTTTGTGTTTATTTCTCCTAGCTTCAAGTTTCAACAACAGGAGATATTTTTTTAATTGTTTTGTCTTTACGGTGTATATCTTCTTATTTGTAACATTAACTACAAGCTGCCGATGGAAGTAACTAACCATAACATTTTTAAGTTAACTGAATGCCTCATCATCCACCTCGTTGATGGTTCAACTCGAAGGAGCTCGCCAGTAAAAATATCACGCCAACTTCGGTTCTTCCAATGACTCTCCTATCTGCAAGTTTTCTTCATTCCGTTTTTTAAATTTAAATTGTGCATTATCTGTATTGAATTGCAATGGAGTTCACACTCCGGAGGCAATTTCCATAATCATCTAATTACTCTTTTCTTATTTTATTATTTACCTTATACACTTTGAGTGATAAATTCATCTACCAATTTACTTTTCTCATTACGAATTTTTATCTTAAATTCCTTCAGAGGATTAGGTAAATTACTCATCAGTTACCTTGATAATTTATTCCAATCCTTGACACCCTTACCCACCTACTCCTATATACATGAAATCGACTGCAATGTGCCCATGCTCATCTTCTCCATGCACTACTCCTAATTCTCTGGCCAAGCTTTGTAGACTCCCACCATTCCCTTCCAGTGACTCCCAGTCCAGCTGCTTTATCATATCAGTATCCCAAACTACACCAACATGCTCAATCAATGGTCTGACCAAAGTTTAGTAACTTAGTTCCTTCACTTTTCTGGCACATTCTCTCATCACCATCTCCATTAAATGAAGGCTTTTATAACATTCTCCTACCACCTGCCCAATGTGTCCGGCCCAGTTGAGTTTATTATAAAATGTGTGATTAACTACAGATTTCAATTTCATCCGTTGCCTCACTAAAAGGTTGTAACCAGGTCCGAACTGTTAGTAATGGTGCAATAAATTTTGATTTGTTGGCAGGACCTGCAGTCGGAGATCGAAAGTCACCGCGATGTGTTTGCATCCCTCAACGGCACTGGGCGCAAGCTCCTCAGCAGCCTCGCCTCGCAGGACGACGCCGTCATGCTGCAGCGGCGACTCGACGAGATGAACCAGCGCTGGCATCACCTCAAGGCGAAGAGCATGGCTATCAGGTGAGCACACCAAGATCATCCTTACCTTGTCATCACAGGCGACTCGACGAGATGAACAAGCGCTGGCACCACCTCAAGGCGAAGAGCATGGCTATCAGGTGAGCACACCAAGATCATCCTTACCTTGTCATCACAGGCGACTCGACGAGATGAACAAGCGCTGGCACCACCTCAAGGCGAAGAGCATGGCTATCAGGTGAGCACACCAAGATCATCCTTACCTGGTCATCACAGGCGACTCGACGAGATGAACCAGCGCTGGCATCACCTCAAGGCGAAGAGCATGGCTATCAAGTGAGCACACCAAGATCATCTTTACCTGGTCATTACAGGCGACTCGACGAGATGAACCAGCGCTGGCACCACCTCAAGGCGAAGAGCATGGCTATCAGGTGAGCACACCAAGATGATCCTTACCTGGTCATTACAGGCGACTCGGTGAGATGAACCAGCGCTGGCATCACCTCAAGGCGAAGAGCATGGCTATCAGGTGAGCACACCAAGATCATCCTTACCTGGTCATTTCAGACGACTAGACGAGATGAACCAGCGCTGGCACTACCTCAAGGCGAAGAGCATGGCTATCAGGTGAGCACAGCAAGGTATGTGGCCTCGCATTAGGGAGGACGCCGGTTCGAATGCCCGTCTGGGCATCCAGATTTCGGTTTTCCATGGTTTCTCCAAATCGCTCCAGGCGAATGCCGGGATGCTTACTTCAAAAGGGCATGGCCGAATTTCTTCCCATTCCTTGTTCCCAGTCCCATACCACCTCTAATGACCTCGATGTCTACGAGGCGTAAAGCCATAAGGGGAAAAAAAGCAAGATGATCCTCACCTGGGCTGTTGGCAGAATGCCAGTCCCAGAAATTTTTTTGGCTTTACGCATGGTCAACTTCAAGGTAATTAAGGCGGGAAAGGACAGGTGGTAAGGAACGGGAAGGAATTCGGCTATTTCCTTATGAAGTAACTATCCCGGCATTCACCTGAGGCGATTTAGAGAAACCATGGGAAGCCCAAAACTGGATGGCTGGACGTGGATTCGAACTCGCGTCCTCCCGAATGCAATTCCAGAACTTTAACGCTCACCCACCACGCTCGGTCCCACCAAAAATGGTAGCTGGATTGTAGTTTAAATGTAAGAATTGCTTGCTCTTTCTTTTGATTTAATACAACTCCAATAAATTACAATGTGAATGTTAATACTTATAAGGGAGCGTCCATAAACCACGTAGTTCCATTTTGGCCTTCTATTAATCCTCCTCCCCCCACATAGCCTGACGTGGCTTTTGCCTCTACCCCCCTCCCCTCCCACATAGCATGCCGCTTTTTTCCCTACTGATTCCAGAAGACAATTGGTACTGTTTTCTCTTGTCAGACTATCGTAAATTACATACGGTGATAATTACATGACTGAAATAAATATTCACATGCTGTTTTGTGTTCTGTACCTCTGAGCGAAAAGCTTCGTGGCATGGCTCAGACCCCCCCCCCCCCCAACTTAACCAACCCCTCTCCTCCTAAAGCGAGCCACGTAGTTTATGGACGCTCCCTAAAGACAAATGGTGACATCATAACATCCTTATGCGTGCCTAACTAAATTTGTGTCAATAAGAGCTCGTTTTTTTTTTTTTTTTAATACTGATCATTTATCATCATAATTCTTGTTATGGCTATGGCTAATAAATTATCTAGCTAGTTTGTGGAGCAATGTTGCGACATTTAAGCAGCGTAAAACTGTTGGGTTTAGATCGAGCATGGAGGGTGAGTGATAACGTTCTGGCCTCGCATTCTGGAGGACACGTTTTCAATTCCCCGCCCAGCCATCCTGAATTTGGTTTTTCACATTTTTCCCAAATCACTCAAGGCAAATGTCAGAAAAGTTTCATCAAAAGAAAAAAAGAAAGCTAAACATTCAACCCGGAGATTGACTGAACCCTTTTGAATGAGGTATACTTAGCTTGGTACCGGAGGTAGATAATCCAGCAGGATGAAGGGAAACTAAAGTTTAACGAGGAATCCTGAACCGTTCTGGCATACTTTGCTTTACACAGCAAGCTTTGCCAGAGTTGAAGGCCGGTTTAAGGGTCTATGAAAATCCACGCCGAGACAGGGGTTTGAACCGGGGACCCTTCTATCTCTAGTCGGGCTCTTAATCACTGTGCCACCATGCCGCTCTGCTTAAAAAATTCATGGCCGAATTCCTTCCCGTTCCTTTCCCCCCATGCTCTTCCGGTTCTAAGAACCTTAACGTCGACGATCCGTAAAGCCCGAAGCAAAAAAAACTGTGTGGCAAAGTAGAATGAAGAACAATTGACTTGGCAGCTAATAGCTGAAAAGTAACCAATTTGTGGCGGAATGCAACTGACTAATTGGTTTGCTTGGGAAAATCGTAGAGCTCTCAAATGTTTGGAAGTCTAGGGCATGTGAGGGGCACTTAATTAGTGACGTGTCTTAGTCTGGAGTCTGTTGGAGTGTAAGTAAGCATGAAACCAGTTACGAAATACGTGCCCCGTTCAACTCCGCCCTCTACGCAGTAAGCAATGCGAGTTCACATTACACCTCAGTTATCAGTATGCATTGTATTTAGAAGGACGTTGGCGTTGGGAATAAACAAAAGGAAAACGTAGACTGAAACTTGGGCTGTCATCCCATTTATCGTCAACTTAATCAACCCTAATAATTTTTATTCAGGAATAAACTTAACAAAAAGTTGTGTATACCTCTCGGACCATGTATATGTAAATTAGAAATGGAGAGGAAAATTGTTGGGCAGACTCAAAGCAGAAGGAAGAAGTGATAGGGATTTATATGAGATATAAATACAGGCGTAGAAAATTACTGAGGTATTGGTTACTTTTATAGATTTAAAAAAAATGTGTATATTAAAAAAAGAACGACAGTTATAAAACCATTATTTACTTAACGGCACGGTACTCCAAAAGGAAAGGAACTAAAAAGAAAAAAATAGTCAAAAATTAAAATATTAAAAATTATTTTAGAGAATTTACAGGATAAATAATGCAGTTAAGAATTAAGAAGTACCAGCAGTATTAAAATATTAATCAGTTTTTGAGAGATCGTTGTAAATATTTAAATAAACATGAAAGCCAGGAAGACCTCCATTAAGGTCAGCGGAAGAAAAGGTATAACCTTGTTTTCAAAATAAGAGAACAGCAAAACTTCTATGAGAGGGTGTGTGTCGTTACGCACGAGTACGCTTAATGCTTATACTCTACCGTGCACCGGTTCGATTCCGGTCTCGAGCAAGTGTGATTTTATCGCAAAAAAATCTTTCATAATTACCCGTTCTAATTAATCGCCTTATAAAACAAAGTAATAATAAAAGTTAACACTCTTGGAATACGTTATACGATCAAGAGCAAATGTCTCCATTTAAGAAACCAGTAATACTCGTAATTTATAATTTCATGTTCCATTTTGATTTTACTGTTGCCTGGGTTACAATACACACGTGTTAGTTCTTTACTACTGTGTGTTTTTGAAAGTGAAAGCGACGGATTACAGAAGAGAAAATGCTGCAAATTGGAACCTTTTGTTATTATTACAAATTACTACGGGAACCATGCTTAACGCAGTAAAAAAAAAAAAAAAAAGCCACAAACGATGTTCTGATGCAAAAAGTGCCTTACAATAAAATCTGGCCACTCTGATAGCCACGAAATCTTGAAACAAATGTAGGAACAAAAACGGTAAAAATATACCGAGCTTGGAGCGGGAGCAGTTAACGCTCTGGCCTCTCATTCGGGAGGGCGCCGGTTCGAATCCCTGTCCGAGTATCCAGATTTGGATTTTCCATGGTTTCCACAAATCACTCCAGGCGAATGCCGGAATGCTTCCTTCAAAACAGGCCATTGCCGAATTCCTTCCCGTTCCTAGTCATCAGCATCATCCCGCATCTAATGGCATTGACGTCAACGAGGCGTAAAGCCATAAGCAAAAAAAAAAAAAAGTAATAATATCAAACATTGTAGCTGGCTTTATGGCTTACTGTTCAAATGACGTTTACTGCAGTTTGGTATTAAAGGAATTGTTTATTTTACAGAAAGTGAATCGCGGAGTAATAATAATAAAAGTCCTGCACTACGTAACGTCGTTATCCAGAAGTGATAGAGATGTTTGAGTTGGAAAATATTTTTAAAACTTTATTTTCCAATTATTGTGTCCTTTGTACTCAAGAAGCTATTAATCTGAACTTACTACTTGTACTATCTGTACGTGGGATACGTGATACTGCACGACCTGCAATACTAAAACTAAATGTCGACTTCCGACATTCATTATTTGTTGCTATTTGGGACTTTGTGTTTAGGGCGGTTATGTAATTCCTGGGATTGTCAAAAATTCGGCAAACTCCTAAAATAGCGTAATGGCTAGAAGTTATTTAATAACGATACAGAAATTGAAGCCTCTGAAGTAGGGAAGGACGGGTGGCGGTTTAAATTAATCAGAGGTTCGTCAAGTAGCTGAATGTAATTTCGGTGCAGGAAAATCCCAAATTAAGAATTTTGGGTCGAATCTTTTCTGCAAAGATATTTAACACTGTTTTCATGCGTTTTTCGTTGAAATCATTTAAAAAAATTTAAAATCCTTTACGTTATTCAAATAGAAAAGTTACCTTCGGTTTGAAAACTGTATTAACACGGTCTAGTATAATAATTACGAACTGTAGGCCAAAGTGATTAAAGGAAAACAAAAAATTAGTATCCTAAGTTGTAATTTACAGCTATTCTGAACTCTCCGTAATCGTTAAAGAATGTGTTTAAAACCATAAAAGTAATATACCAGATGCAGGGACGTTAGGATATTATTACTGCTCTTTGGAGGATTATTTCTTTTCCACTTGAGGCAGACGGATTTTCAGCGGAGGGATAAGGGATTTATTTCTTTTTAATTTGAGCCCGACGGGTTGTCAACGGAGAAACGGGGGATCGTCAGAAACGGAAGGGCACTCTTAATAAAGAACGGGGAGTTCTGATATGTCCCATATCGAGAAACTGCCGGGCGTTACACTGAAGTAATTATGGAAAACGACAAAAAAAACGATATCTGAGCGGCATGCTGAAATTAAAAAGCAAATGTTCTCGAATACTAGCACCAAGTATTTGTACTCACCCTCCCGTTGTTAAAATTCGTACCCTGTTTTATCGAATGTTGTAATTTGCACATCCATTAATTCCAAGCTCATTCTTTTAGAAATCAACATAGTGTCACAATCATCTTTCTTTTCTTGTTAATATCTCAAGATTCCTGCGAATGTGAAATAAAAATGAGAGTATACAGTGGTTGTGGATGTAACTACGTACTACTGAAGTCACTAATACTTCAGGATCAAAAGAGTCCAACTTCTCAATAACAGAAATGTCATGTGTTCTAAACGACCTAGTGGCAGAGTTTCGATTTTCTGAGAAATCCGTCAATGTCATGGCTTGAAACACACAGGTAATCCGTGCTGGTAAATGGGACAGAATCAGAACAATGGAAACATCCTCACGTACTTAATATGTACAAAACCTCAAGTACATTTCCTGAAGTAATCATTTCAAGGTGAAAAATTCAGATCAGGATTGAGTTCCAAATCTGTGGAATACTCAATACTCATCTAGGTATCTCAGTTGTCAGCAGCTCCTTACAAAATCATGCTATCGCCAAAGATACTGGAAAATACTGTTTTTTATCAGTTTCAAAACAAACGTTTATTTTATAGCTTAAAGCGATATGTTTCCTAGAATCTGGTAGGCTTTTCCCGTTTGATATTGTCCATTCGGTAAATTTGGATTTCGCTGCTTACAGGGCCAATGTCCTTTATTTATATCCATCTATGAGGTGCGATCAAAAAATAACGGAATTTTCGTTTTTTGGAAAGAATTTTATTTATTCGTCTACAACTATGTGATCCCTTTCCAAATAGTCCCCATTAGATATTAAACACGACCAGTGCTTCTTCCAATCCCCAAAACACTTAGGGAACTCGATCTTTGGGATAGCTTTGAGCTCAACCAGCGATGCACTTTTAATTTCATCTATGCTTGTAAAACGATGGCCCTTCAACAGAACAAAGTCACACGGGACCATGCCTGGCAAATATGAAGGCTGGGGCATCATTATAGTGTTGTTTGTGGCCAAAAAAATCATAAACAAGCAACGATGTGTGAGCATCGTGATGCAGAATCCACGAATTGTTCCGCCACAAATCCGGGCGTTTTCTTAGGACTGCTTCACGCAAACAGCGTTGAACGTGAAGGTAGCGTCCCTTATTGATCGTCTGACCTTGTGATTCACGATTTATACAAATGAAAAATCACTTACTGTATCAAAATACGTGTTATCCTTTTAACAGCTGACAAGAGACTAAACATCCAATATAGCTGAAAATGTATAAATACTTTTACGACATGTTTGTCAACACAACAACGAAAAATTTGGCCAAACGGACTAGTATAACCCGCGAAATTTCAAAATTTCCGTTACTTCTTGAACATACCACGTATGCATATACTTGTATCTCACAAACACGTTTTCGATTAAAACAATAATATTTTTAAAAATTTCTACTTTTCATGATTCACTTATATGATTACTATTGCTTTTCCGGTGAAGAAATCATGCCAACAGAAATTGTTATAAGTGTAAATATCACGCAGTTTCGTCTTTAAAGATTTTTTTGAGATATAATGTTTTGAGTTGTAAGGAAATAAGAGAAGCCAGATGTCATATCTGCGTAGTGTTGAAGCCATTAGAATAACAGAGTAATGCCGACAAGAAGTTCGTTCACTGCCAGACATTATCTGATAATCTCCAGCAGACCCCGGTTCCCGTAAGCGTGTAATTAATTCCCATATCGCGGATCCTGTTTTCAGCTTTAGAGCTGTTAGTGTAATACATTTTGATATAATTACAGTTTCGCATATGCACTGCTATGTGTGCTTAAATAGTTAATAGAGCGAGCGTGGCGCGAGGGGAAACGTGCGTTGGCCTGATAAACGGTAATACTAATTCCTCTCATAGCACGGAACCGGTCTGCGAGAATACACTGCAAACATGCTTCCAGGGTCAGTGTGATCCTTTCATTTAGTCGCGAGCACGTCTCATTGCGTGGTCACGATTGCACGTACAGCCACTTCTCTGTTCTGCTGCTTCGCTACTTTCAACGATAGAAGAATGAATATCCTAGCAGTCAGGTGTGCCTAACTGACCTACTAACTGCTAAGTCATTCTATTATCAAGTAACATCACGTCTTACATTATGTTAATGGAATCTGCTTACAGATATGTTCAAACCGTTTCAAATATTGAACTAGGACTTGGAAATAACTTTTTAAAACTCTACGTGTGGAGCACAGCACTTTATGGTACCGCAACTTGGACTTTTGAATACCAGAAAGAAGGAAAATTCAAGCAACTGAAATGTGCTGCTGTAGAAGGATGCTGAAAATTAAGTGGACAGAAAAAGTAAGAAATGAGGAAAAAAGTTTGTGGAAGAGGCATATAGGAAGAAAAGACAGGATGGAGGGTCGTATTTTAAAATTTCGGGGATTGGCTAAATTGTTAATGGAGGGAACAGTTAAAGATAAGAACTATAGAGCTTAATAAAGATAGAATAAATGAAGCAGATGATGGAAGATGTAGGTTGTGAAGGATTGTTGAGACGAAGTGGTTAGCACAAAATACGAAAAGATGGATGATTGCATAAAACCAGCCAAGATACCAATGACAGCAAAAAAAAAAGTTTAGGCCTCCTCACTGTTGTATGGGCCATACTGATCAAGAATTCTGCGGTTTTCTCAAATCGTCTACCAGAATGAACAGGTGAGCCCAAATCTCTTTTTCGGAAATACGCGTTTCAAAACAAAATAAAACAACACACATTAGCGGAAAGGTTACACAGTTCACAGATAGATAGCAGCAGTAACTTGCGCCTTTTTCTGACACTGACAGCATGCCGTATAGGGAGCTGGCTTCACGTTTTATGGGTCGCCGATTCGGACCCCGTCTTGGGTATAGTGATTTTTAATCAAGTTTTATGGTTGTCGTGTGTCTTTTACATAGTTGCAAAGACCTCATGGCATTATTCTATTTTAAAACGTATCCCTCCTTTAAGTCGCAGTCGACATCTGAGCTTTAAACAGGACTTTAAGCACCAGTATAAAGAAAAAGATAAAAGTCCATTATCAGGGTAATTAGTCCAATATTTTAAATTGAAGTACATGAGGGTAAAACTTCTTAAAAAAATGAAATAGAATCAGCATTTAAGTCGATAATGAGGGGTTGGGGGATAGAAGGCATTCCGCCATGTCAGTGAAATCTGAGAGCAAGAGTGTATATTAATTCACCCCCAGTAATATTGTATTCTCCTGTATAGACAACACGTGATACAAGCTATAATTGATTGACGCCGAGGTCATTACAGCCAGAGAGGATTGGCAGCCAGGAAAAGGGAGGAATCCTAGGCCTTTTGAATACTCATCCCAGCAGCATTCTTCTAGAGTGATTTCAGGAAAACCGAAATCTGGATGGCCGGACGGGGATTTGCACCCGCGTCCTCTCGAATGTCATGATCGATTATTTCCTCTCACCCACCACGGTCGGTTTGATCAGAGTGACTGGCAAAACGAATATTACCTTACAACTATGGATACTTAGAATAAGATGCTGTTATGTTGTGTAACGTAGGGATTGGTTAATATTATCGAAAAGGTATAGCGAAAAGCGCCTCTTTAATCGTCTAGCTGATACAGCCGTTATCGCGTTTTCATAGAGTTGATATGACTATTGAGCTGCTATATTTTATACATAGAGTACCTAATTTCCATTTAATTTTCAAACTGTTTTCACAGCTCACTGCACTGAAATGGTTCTTCCACGGAACTGTTTGTGTCACAGTGACAGGATAGATAGATGAAGGCACCGAAATGTCACCTGTAGTTTCTGTTCCTTTCGTTGTGCCGCTAGGGATTGGGGCACACAGGGAGAGGAAGGGCGGATGGGAGAGAAAGGGATTGGGTGAGATAAGGATGGAAAAAGGAAAAGGAGAGGTAGAAGGAATGGGAGGTAGAGAAGAGAGGTGTGGGGTTATTTTTGACACCTACAGTCTTCTGAATGGTAGCGTAATGATGTAGATTTAACCTAATGTAAGCACATAATTTACAGATCCCAACCGAGTGTGATGGGTGAGTGTTTAACGCTCTGACCTAGCATTCAGGAGGAAGCCGGTTCGAATCCCCGTCTGGGCATCCAGATTTGGGTTTTCCATGGTTTCCCCAAATCACTCCAGGCGAATGCCGGGATGTTTCTTTCAAAAGGCCATGGCCGCATTCCTTCCCATTTCTTGGCCCCAGTCCCATCCCGCCTCTAATGACCTCGATGTCGACGAGGCGTAAAGCCATAAGTAAAAAAAAAAAACAGATCCCAATTTTTTTGTATGCCTGCTACTGTAAAATAGCTTCCCAAATTTAAACTACGATTTTTGTAACACTAAACGTTTCCAAAACTATTATACCCTATTCACTCCGAACTGGCGGGTCAAGGTCATGTTCCCCTGGCCCCACTCCTCATCTCACCACCCCTTCCTTTCTTACCTCTCCGAGATGAATGCTAAATCCAGGTAGGCGAAACACTAAATTTCCCCTTTGCTTGTAGGTGTAAGGGCTGTGGAGTGGGGATAGAGCAGACTGACCTTGAGCTGCCTCTATTAACGGAACCGGTTATAAAGGAAGATGGCATCACCATATGCCATGCGCTACATGATTTTGAAATACTTGTTCCGCTAAGGAAATAATTAAATCGCAAAATTTGTTCGTATCAGACTTTTGCTCTGCCATAATAAAGTAGTATATTTCCCTTTTTCAACCCAAAAACAGTGGTATCAATGATAGAGTGATTAATAATGCTATCGAAAAATGTTAGAGCTTTATTCTTTACCATTTAGCTGTCTGAAAATAGACTTTTAATATCTTTAGGGGGTGATAAATCATGGAAGTCGAACAGGTTATGTGATTAAAACTAAACATTACACTGAGCACATTGGTGATTGCCACTGCTTATACAATAATTAAACAAAGGAAACGGCTTTAGGCAATATAAATTACAAGGAAAGGGAAAATGACTCATCACTCACCAAAGATGAAGGCAGTGACGGGAGGAGAACATATATCACGAACACACAAACATACACAATATTTCGGTCTTAAACCTTTTTCATGTTAAAGAGAATGAGTCATGTGTTTCGGGAGGTGTGCACAAGCCGAAGTTTGTTACATGACTGAGTTGATTATCAATATGGCGATGGAACTAAGATGTTATATATAAATATCGCAGGAGGTGATAGAAGTAGTAATATATCAAAAAGGTACGGAATGTAGAGATGAAAACAAAAAATATAGATAAATAAATTTTGGAAAGAAATAAAATATAGATATATAAATTTTGAAAAAAATATCCTAGATACAGTAGAAACCAATTATCTGAACTCCGATTATCCGAATCGATTTTTTAACTAAGACAGAAACGTACTGCGAAAAGGCTTCCCTTCTTTTATAAAAACCAACCCAAATTTCGGATGACTGCAGCTTTTTTTACCGAGTAGTACGGCGAAATTTTCATCCCTGAAGTGGAAAAGCACCAAAAATCTCTTTGAAAAGAAGGCATTTTCAACATATATACAATAATTAATTAAAATACGTATACCCTTTTTCGGAAAAAATCCGACTATCCGAATTTTTGACTATCCGAATGGGGTCCGGTTCCAATTGATTCGGATAACTGGAGTTTTACTGAACCAGACATCAACCCGGCCTCAACCACCGATAAAATTCCTTTCCTTGACGCATCACTCATTATTATCAGTATTATCATTATTGTCATTTAAGTAATTACATGTAATTTATATATCTGTAATTTTTTCAAAATTTATATATCTATATAATTTTTTTTCTTTCCAAAATTTATATATCTATATTTTTTGTTTTCATCTCTACAGTCCGTACCCTTTTGATATATTACTACTTCTATCACCTTCTGCGATATAGATATTTATATATAACATCTTCGCCCCTTCGCCATATTGATAATCCACTCCACTCAGTCATGTAACAAACTTCGGCGTGTGCACACCTCCCGAACCACGTGACTCATTCTCTTTAACATGAAAAAGGTTTAAGACCGAAATATTGTGTATATTTGTGTGTTCGTGATATATGCTCTCCAGCCGTCGCTGCCTTCAACTTTGGTGAGTGATGAGTCATTTTCCCTTTCCTTGTAATTTATATTTCCACTGCTTATACAGTGACATAGATAAATTTAAGATTCCTAAAGATTGTGAAATATGTGAGCGTCAGCGAAAAGATTTTTTTTTTTTTTTATTTTTTTTCGAATGTTGGGCTTTGAATATGAGCGGTGAATTAATAGCAAGCGTGTTCCCGGAAGTGATTATTTCAATTCCAGTTTGCCGAAACAGTCTGATTTCAATCATTTTTAACGCTATCTGATTACAGTGGTGCCGAGTTCAGCGCAAAATTTATTTCGGGATTACGTATTAAAGAGGCTTAGAAGTAAAGGATTAAATTTATCTTTGCTTCGAATATTCTTAAGTCGTAGATTTGATGGGATCTTGTAATATGCTCTGTTTAACAAGCTTTCTCTCTTTGATGGATTTGTATTGGTCATCTTCCAGTTTGGACGAAGAAAAAGATGTTCGACTACAGACCAACTGTTTAATTATTATTATTATTACTCCGCGATTCACTAAAAGTGTGTGGAGGAGGGTGCATTGCACCTATCGAAAAGGGTTAGGGTTTGGAAGGGTTATAAGGGATCTGGCAGGAGGCGCCCATGGGCTATTGTGAGGAACCATCCCCGGTTTCGCGTGGAGTGATCTGGGAAAACCATGGAAAACCCAGACCAGGATGGCCGGAGTGATTCATCGAAAGCTACTCCTGTCGGATTTTAAGTTTACTCGCCCGGTAAATCCTTTCTATTCCATTCCCTAATCGTTCGTGGGAAAAATGAGTACAGAAAAGAATCGGTTCTGGCCCTGATTTCTCTTATTTTCGCGGTCATTTCGAGATATGAATGTTGCTGGTAGCAATATCTGCTGGCTGTCATTAATGTACGAATACATGACGCCAAAAGTTCTGAACATAGTCTAGAAGTGCATAACCTCGTAAATGATAAATGAGGTATCACAGTGTTTACATACATTGTATAAGCGCAATATGAAAGTCTCGCAATGTGAATTGAAACCAGCGTATAGCATCGGTCGTAGAAAAAACTAATTCACGAATGCGACTCATAGGTCAAATTTCAAAGAATTACGAGGTATCTCTGAAGGAAATAGCGTATAAATCTCTTGTGCATCCTCATTTGGAGTAATGTTCTGTATGGGATCACAAACGTATCGTATTGATCAGTAGTATATAGAATGTACAAAGAAGAGTCACCCGTTTTGTGACCGCTTGACATAGTCCTTGCGGAAGTGTTTGGGAGGACGCTGGTTCGAGTCCCGGCCCAGCCATTCAGATTTGGGTTTTTCATGATTTCCCCAAATCATTCCAGGCAAATACCGGGATGGTTTCTTGGAAAAGCCATACCTGAATTCTTTCCCACTTCTTGCCTCAAGTAGTTTCCCGTCTCTAATGATTGACGTCGAAGAGGCGTAAGGCCCTAAGCAAAAAAAAAAAAAAAAAAAAAAGGAAGAGTTAACAGAGTAAATACAGAGGATGGGCTGGGATTCGCTGGTAGACACATGACGTAGTTTCAACTCGAATTAATTGACTAACATACGACCAGCTTATTTAATTTACGAATGCATTGAAACACTTCTCCATCGATATACTCAGGTCGTAGTGACAAAGTAGATAAGGTCCAAGAAATAAGATGCTGTACTAATGTTTATAGGAGTTATTTCTTTCCTCTTACCGTTAGAAATTGCAACGGACACAGTAAATAATAGTTCTGGCACAAAGTACCCTTTACCATCAACATTTGCATGTAAATTACAGGGTATAACTGTTGGTGCGGTAAAAAAAAATGTAATTTGGCCACACCTCCTGCTGCAGCTGTATTTTCTAGTTTTCTATTGAGCAGGTATTATCAACAGTATTCTTTATACATCTCACGACTGACATAACACTTAACTAGAATCATCTCCGCCCGAAGCCGGACTAGCGTCTGCTCTACGATGGCTGGCGTAGATGTAGTTATCGGAGTCCAGAGGTCGTGTCAGATTATCGGAGATCGAAGCAGCTCCGCCTTCCCTGTTTAACGTAGTACTACGTGGCCCATGCGAAAATTTCCCGAATGATGTACGATGAATAGCGAGGTTGATGGTTTGTAGTAGGATTAAACAAAAACCGGCTCATTTGTAACAACTGTTTGATTTGTTCGTCAACTGAAATAACTACTTAACAAAACACTTACAGTGTTTTACGAAACAGTTAGAAATGATTAAATGTTTTCCTAAACAGGAATAAAAATATCCGAAAAGCTCCATACTCTATAAAACACACAGAGTTTTTTCAGTATATCTTTGATATGTGGTGCTGCTATCTAGCGGTATGAAACCACTACTTATCGACGCCAGCGAGGCCTAGCAGCTTCACTCTGAACTATCGCATACCCGTGACCTTGATTGTTCACAATTTTGTCATTTACGGGTTGAATTTCAAAAAATTCCTGTCTTAATTAATGATGTAAACACAATGGAAAACTTGATCTTTAAAATTGTACCTCATTTATCGATTTTGATTAAGTATGACGGGACAAAGATATCTCGTAACAAAAAACATCTTTTAGAAATCATATATATGATTGGAGAAGGTGGATAAACAATAAGAAATCTCAATGAAACGGTATTATTTTTTAGATGAAGCACATCTTGCCATACGCCGATGACTTTCAATATGATATACAAAACAATGAAGGGGTAAAGAACGTGGATAGAAAATCAAGTTAGACATGAGACTTCCGGTGTGGCTCAGTGGCGCACTGGATTGATGAGGTACAACGGGACCGGGCACGAGTCCAGGACCCCGCGTACCGACCGTCCTGACTGCTGTTTTCCACAGCAATCGAGACGAATGCCGGGACGGTCCCCAATCTCGTCATAACCTACACATTTCACAAACAAAAAATACACTTATCACACACAGAACATAGTTACACATTTCGCATACAGTTGGCAACACTTCCACCATTAGGGGCATCCATAAAATAAGTGAGGTGAAATGGGGGGGGTCCGGCGAAATCTCACCAGATCTCACCGGGGGGAGGGGGGGGGGGGTCTACGGAAATCTCACGTGAGATTTTGCGAAAAATGTGGGGACAGTAGAGCCAAAAAAAAAGGTCTACAATTTGTGCCAAAGTCGATTTTAGAAGGGTATTTCGTCAAAAAAGTTAGGGTGTTACCTAAAAAAAAAAAAGTCTACAAAAGTTTCGAGGGCGATTTCTAGGGGGGGGGGGGTTCTCACGGACCAGATCTCACCAGAGGGGGGGGGTCCGGCCAGATCTCACGAAATCTCACCAGGGGGAGGGGGGGTCTAGAAATCCGGAAAAACACCTCACGTAATTTGTGGATGCCCCCTTAGTACGTAGTTTGACCTGGCAGTAGGGATAAAATGCTTGGCGTCAGCAAGGGCATGCAGCCGTAAAATCAAAGCTTCAGATTTGACTATGCCAATGATTAGTAGAACTCATCAAAGGGCCGGCCTCGGTAGCGTAGAGGCTAGCGTGCTAGCTCCGCGTTCCGAAGGTCGCCGGTTCGAGTCCGGCTGAGGGCATGGGTGTTTAGTGTTGTGTCTGTGATTGTCCGTGTTGTAGTGTCCTTGTGTCAATACTTGATAGCAACAAATCACATTGAGCTGGCTGTATGGCCCAGTAGCCGAATGCCATTTAAAAAAAAACTCATCAAAGGCAGCCGACCGCTGATGTTGGGAAAATGTGGTGAGGAATAAGAATAGGAATAAGCTGAATCAACAACATGGTTAACGAAATCTACGAGTGGATAGAATGCTTTAAGCAACTCATAGGTTCAATCGCTGAGAAAACTTTTTGATATTCAGTGAAATAGCAGCACAGATACACTATGGCAAGAAATGGAGAAGTAGCAATGGATAAATAAAAGCAAGAACTACGCTTCACAGTGTGTCAGCTTCGCAGTAAAGTACTGGGAATCTGACTCCTTGGTGTAAGCGGCCATAGCGGGGCTCTGACCATTCCACAATACCTCCCCTAGGTCCTGTAATGGATATTACCTTCAGCTTTTTTTCTTTGTGGAATTGTAAATCACATCTCTTTATTGACACCTAAATCAGCTGTATACGTCTTCTCTTAGAGCCTTTTGTTGTTTTGTGTTGGCGATGTCAGAGGCACGTACAGCTACGTGGTTTGTAAAAAACGCATTCTGAGCTGCAGGAGTGGAAATTTTTGAACTTTTGCTGATAGCACTCTCCAAGTCTATAACGCGCTAAGGTAAAGAGCCATTTAGGCATCACTTAACATATCGCCACTAAGTAAATGTTTGAATATCTGTTACGTCTTATGCTGTTAGTAAATTTTAAATTTTTTAATTTGAATAAAATCATGACGAGTATCGCACCCGTTTTTCCCAAAGGTGCACATATAATTTTCAAAAATAATTAAATTTCTATTCGAGTGGTCTGTTAGCTCAGTGGGTAAGGGTCTCGCCTTCAGAGTCCCATGTACCGAGATTTTCCTTTGGTTCGGATTCCACGTGAAGACTGCAGGTCCTGTAGTGAAGATCTGGCCATACTATCTCTGACATACTATCTTGGTACGTCTCTTTCGGAACGACCCAATCAAACTTCGGACTGTGGAATAAGTTATGTTTTATTTAAGCTACTAGTCACCGTACATTCTTTTCAGATAAAGTAGTAAGATATTCTGAAAAAAATAATTTTTTTTAGTTTAATAACAATAATAATTCGAGAACCAAGAGTTTTTTGCATTAGGTTTTTTTTTTTTTTTTTTACGCTTGTTACTATATATGACTCAGTTCTTTCTCTCATTCTGCCACATTTTTACTATTTAAACTGTTAGTCGATTTTTTGCAAGGTTTGTTGGTACATCACCGAGTGTGGTGGGTGAACAGTTAACGTTCTAGCCTCGCATTCGGAAGGACGCGGGTTAGAATCCACGTACGGGTATCCATTTTTGGGTTTTCCATGGTTTACCCAAATCACTCCAGGCGAATGCTGGGATGCTTCCTTCAAAAAGGCCATGGCAAAATTCCTTAACGTTCCTTGTCCCACCCCGACCTTTCCAGCCTCTAATGACCTGGACGTCTACAAGGCGTAAGTCTATAAGAAAAAAAAAAATGATACTTTACCACTAACTCCAGTGATTAACCAACTATAAAGATCTAATATCGCTTCTTTTTCTTAAAAACTTTTTGAACCACAAATACCTACACAGTCTCTTGGTAGTGTTTGCATATATTCGATTTCACGTTAATGCAATGAAATAATCTCGTTTTAAAGTTGTGTTATCAATGATAACAAACGTTTTACGCATACTAATTCTGTCTTGTAATTTCACAGCAAGAAACGAGGCTACTGTAGTTTATTTTTGGAGTTGTGTTATTAAGACTGTAATTCTTGTCGAGGCGTGGCTTCTAACGGAGTTGTTGCTTTACGGACAGGATGATAACGAGGGAAACTAACTTCAAATCCTATTATACGGGATTATCACATTAATTATTTCGTGGCAGGGAGTAAATTCACAGATACTATCCCTAAAGTGAAAATGAAGAACTTGGCTTCGATTATTTAATGTAGTTGCATTCGTATCTTAGCAACGCACCTCACGATACATGGGATGCCGCATAGAATGTGGTCTAAGAGCATGACTCTTCCAATCAACTTGTACATCCTAACAAAAATCTTGTTGTCAACTCTTTTGTAGATATTTTGTTACCGTACGGTACTGTTAAGTTTTTCTGTTTCTGCGCAGTATAAAGAATCCAAAATGTAAGCTAAATAATACTATTGTTAGGGACGAGTGTACGGGAATCACGATTTGCTTTTGGTTTAAGAGTCCTGAAAATCTTAAAATTCTAAATCTTATGGTTTCCAGCTTCTATGAAAAAGCGTTTCCAATTTTCCTGTTAGCTTGAATACCGTGTTTATAAACTGTTTAAAAAATAATGCGTAGTTTAGCAAACTAATGTAATGTTTATCTGATCTCTGTCATCGGTTTTCCAGGTGAAAAATCGAAGGAAGCTTGCATATTGTGTAAGCTTTAAGTGTTAATGTTCCGATGGAGATATCCTGGTTTTCATTCTTCCTCTCAATCCGTTTGTGGTGTTATTGCACTGTTTGGGCGTGATATGACAAAAATTGGATGTTCCTCTTGAAGTATCTAGAAAGAAATCGTCGAATAGGATTCGGCTTGGGCGCGTCCTTTGTAGCCCGGCGACTTTAATATGGCGATATCTGAATCACGCGTCTGAAGGTCTCAATATTTCCCCACCAACAGCCCCTTTCTCGAACTTGGACGGAGCAAATTTCATATAGGACCATTAGAAGCGGGATTTTACGTGATTTCTGAGACAATTGAGTCTGAGCTCTCGAACCATATATCCAGCCTCCTATTCCAGAGATCAGAGGAAGCCAAACTCGCCTTCCAGATGATTTATTCGTGGAATAACGTTGGTATAAAACAGCCAGTCAGAGGAAGTATTTTTCTTCTGTCGTTTATACCATCCATTGAGCATACAAACTATGAAATAGTATAGTCTAGAATAGCGAAAAATTAGATCTTAACAAAGTAAGGTGTGGTTTCTCTGTTCTATTGCTTTCACTTATTTCCATCGATTCGGTATTAGTTAGCTAAACAGTCATCCAGTATTTTCAACCACAATTTCATTATGAAGTTTTTTATGTTTGCAGGCAATTTCTACGACGTACTCCGATTTCCGTCTGGAAAACATTCTTTTCGCATAGTGAATAAAAAGACAAGTAGCTGCCTAACTTGCCCGAGATGCAGGCAAATATATACTCTGATTATCCTACCACAAAGTGAGAGGATGGCCTCGACCATAGATTTCGATTGTACAATTCTCTAATGATTAATAAACACGTAGAAGAAAATGGTTTGTTTTTTAAGTGTTAGAATTAACAAGATTTACGTGAAATTTAATGTTTTGCAGTTTGCTGATACCAGCGCCGTTAAAAATCGAGGCCAGAGGTTTTTCCAGGCTACTCTCGTAGAAACGACATCACCAGTTTAAAAAATAAAAACTGTGCAGGTCGTAATGTAAACAAACGCCCAGATTTCTTTATTAGACTAATTTTGCTGTAAGTGCTGTTAACCAGAGTTCATAACTTACGTTTGAAAAGATTTTATGCCAAAAGAAAGTGAATAGTATGTTTTTCGACAACTTTGTTTTTTGTTGTACGTGTTATTAATTGAGTGTATGTGCTAGTAACGTGCTCACGGCTTTAAAATAAAATTTAAACGCGAGCTGTTTTCAACAGAGAGAACGCAGGCAAGCAAAGATAATAGAATCAGCCAAAGTATTTAACCCTTGCAGTTATTCATAGGGTCATTATTTTTGCCAACTGTAGCCTCGAAATTCGTACTAAATAAAATATTCTGTTAATTATTTCAACGGTAAATAACTGGCTAAAAGGTTGTAAGTTTATTTGAATGTTACCATGGTTTTTATTTCTTTCTGAGACAATGTGTTGTAAACTGAATGGTAAATAAACAGATGGAGTGCGTCAAAAGAGCAAAGATTTAGGATGTAGTATTACAAACTTTCAGAAAAGTAATGTTGACTAACTTTTATTGTTTCCTGAACAGTGAATAATACACATTTTTGTTAGGAAGCTGTTGTTTGGTTCAGAGTATTAAACGGTGCAAGACTATCAACTTGACTTCATAAATTGCTTTTCAAATTATATAAATATTTCCTTTTCATATTGATTAAGCGTATTGTGATTTAATTATAAGAAGTACTGTCCTTATGTGTCTCCCAAATTTTGACACTAACATTTTATTGTTTGAATATGTACTTTAAAAAAAACTTTTGTTTTTAATCTTATGTTTGAACGGCCCGATAGCTCATTGTTATGATATATGCAGGTATTTTTTATGCTTATGGCTTTACGCCTCGTCGCCATCCAGATTTCGGTTTTCTATGATTTCCCAAAATCATTCCAGGAGAATGCTGGTATGGTTCCTTCAAAATGTCATGGCCGAGTTAGAGGCGGGAAAGGACTAAGGGCAGGAATGGGAAGGAATTCGGCTATGACATTTTGAAGGAACCATACCAACATTCACCTGGAATGATTTTGAGAAACCATAGAAAACCGAAATCTGGATGGCGGGAAGGGGATTCAAACCCGCGTCCTCCCCAATGCGATCCCAGAGCGTTACCACTCAGCCAGTTCGCACGGTTTGCAGATCTCATTTCGATTCCTGATAGTGACGGAAATTGCCCATAACCTTATCTTTACGTATGACAAAGCTTGCTTTATGTATGTTATTCGGGTTCCACGTTAAAATGTAGGTCCCGGAGGAAAACTACTGTCACAATCTTACCTATCACACAATGGCTCAGTATGACTCATTAGGAAGGCTCCAACAGGATTGTGGATTAAGCTCTGCTCCTAGGCCATTAAAGCCTAATTGAAGGCTAATTATTGTTGGTATCTTTTGTGCAACGGCGTTTCGTGTTATTCTGTTTTTAGTTTTTGATGAATGGGAAGGGTATCATCCTAGTATTCGCTTACTTATCTACGAAAATCTTAATTTCTACTACCACGACCGAGGTTTGAATACAGACCCACCGAACTTCCACATATTCCCCATGGTATATCTTTAGTTTGAAAAGGTGAACAACTGGGCTCAACTTAAATTCTGGCAAACTGTTCTTAATTGATTGTTAAGTAAGCTATTTTTTTCAGTTGCTAACGTCTTATCCCTAATTTTCTGTAACGGATTTATACATTCCACTAAAGAAGCAGGTGTGAAATTCAGCAGTTTATCATAGTATTGCACGCCACGTTATTGTAAGCAATATACAGCGCCACAAGCAATCATGTCATATTCTGTGGACGTTGATACGTTAATCCACGTTAACTTCGTGAGCACATATTAAACTGTCAGTGCTAACGGGAAGGCATTCACAGTGAGTAATATCTGAACGAAAAGCGCTGACTTCGGCGGTGCTGTAATAATTCGCTGAACTAGGAATTAAATTGGCGGTAATGGCTTTAGTCTGCTCGCATATCCACATTGATTGCTTCCGTTATTGTAATTAAAGAACACTCTACCAATTTATCCGTTATACGTGGCCGTTTAATCTGTTCATCTGATGGGCATGTTAGCTAATTTGAAGACCACGTACACACTGTATTTGTTTTGTTTGTTGGTACAGGAACCGACTGGAGAGCAACTCCGAGCACTGGAACGCCCTGTTGCTGTCACTCCGCGAACTCATTGAGTGGGTGATTCGCAAGGACACCGAGCTGACGGGGTTAGGGCCCATTGGAGGAGACGTGGCCAGCCTCCAGAAGCAGCAGGTAAGCAATCTGTCCACTCCTCTCTAACTAAACTTCCGTCACTAGCTTCATGTTAAGTAATAGTTTGGTAGCTTTACAAAGTTCGATCGAGGCAGAGAATTTTACAAATCTCTCAAATAGACAAGTTTAAAATAAATTGTTGTTAAATTCTCGTTGACAGTTATCTTTACAACATACTTAACATCAGTTTTTAAAAACCTCATTAAGTTTTAACCTGATTGGGCATGATCAAGCATCCTCCTTCATGCCTTGTAACCAGTATTACTACAATTAGCAAGATTATTATTATTAATAATTTAATTGCGATGGAGCACATGCTCCGGTGGCAATTCCACTACTCATCTAACTACCCCTTTTTATCCTTTTATTTATCTTATATAATTTGTGCATTAAATTCCTCCCCCAGCTACTTCTGCAATTTAGAAATTTTAATTTTAAATTCCTTCAGCGGTTTTGGAAAATATTCATCACTTCGCTTGGTAATTGTTCCAATCCCTGACACCATTACCCACAAAAGAAAATTTCCTTATGCATGAAATCGAGTGCCAGCTTGTGGTCATGATCATATTTTCCCTTCCATGCACTATTCCTAATACTTCGACCAATATCCTTCTCGCATTCGTTAGAACCCGGTTTCGAATCCCCGTCCGGGCATCCAGGTTTGAGTTTTCCATGGTTTCCCCAAAACTCTCCAGGCGAATGCCGGGATGCTTCCTTCAAAAGGCCATGGCTGAATTCATTGCCGTTCCTCGTACCCAATCCCATCCCGCCTCTAATGACCTCGACGTCGACGAGGCGTAAAGCCATAAGTAAAAAAAAAAAACTAATAACCTCCCAAGCCCCATTATCAACATATGCTATCTACATTCACAACACTCTATTCACCCTCCTCCTGTCATCAGATGACTCGCTATCCATCTCCTTTATCATATCAGTTACTGACTGGGTCCTACCATAACTTTCACACTGTGTAATCATTGCAAGTGTGCTTAGTGAATAAAAGAAACATTCCGTGATTGGCCGCTCCGGCTTACATGTTTAAATTACGTTTTTCCGGGGACTATCGCGCGTATCAAGACGGTTGGTGGAGTGAAACTTAGTATAACTAAAAAAATAATTCTAACCTGTTTGGTGTAACTAGCAACGTTCCTTACAAATATACTTCGCAATGCCGTATTTTTTTCTAAAAAAGAAAGTCGATATTTATGATTTGTTAATGCTTTGATCACATTTTATTTTTCTGTTCCGTCTAGTGATGATATATACCTGAGATGCGAAGCCTTCAGACTGTTAAAGCGCCGTTAAAATTGTTTTGTAGTTTCTGCCTGATGCCAGAATGAACAAACTAACAGACACAAATTCTAAATAATTAAATAATTGCTTGGATTCAGCGACCGATCAGTTCTCAACCGCAAATATTTTTTCAGTCATGTCTCCAATGTACAGACACAGTCCCGTTACAGAATACTATATATAGTACGGTATAAATGTAAGGACCATCTTAAGGCAATTGTCCAGAGATGGGAGTTACTGAATTATGTTTTCCTAAGCAGACATTGTTAGAGTCCCGTAGATGTCATACTGAGTTATACGAAGTTCTGTTGTTATATTCGTAAATAATTATGATGAAGTAAGTTTAGTGTGTTGTTAGCTGAGAGTGTTTAAGTTGCGAACGTGGAGGTCAAAAAACGCGGAGGAGGAAAAAAATTAAAAAAGGACTCTCTGAATTTCATCGTTTTTAAATTCCTCCTTGGCGTATGTTATCAACGGATTTTTATTTATCAATCTTGGTTATTTGTTGCAGATAAATTCTAACGTGCAGGTGACTAGTTTTTATTATAAGGAAGAACTTTACTGTGCTTAATATTGAATTAAAAATGTGTACTTTTTAGAGGTTAGCTAGTATTTTTATGTGAAAATGTAACTGTTCTAGAAATTCAGACCCGGTGCGTTATGAGAAATAACGATAAAAAGAATTTATTTTGTCATCAATCCGTTCGTATGTAATGTAGTCATTTTTCGAGTCTTGCTAAGATCATACTATGTATGCAAAAACAAAGGTGCGGCGTGCGATAACTTTCTCGGTTGATTTTATCACTTCTTGAATAATAATTGCTTACATTTTTGCACTGAGTTTCTAATAGAATTTCGATACGAAAAATTTGCTATACTGCACAATATTATCTAATGTTTTATTCAACTGTAATATAAAAGAAATCGCAATGATATTTTCAGAGTAAGAGTCATATTTCTCGGTGTAGTATACTCAGCTATGGTCACTGGCGGAAAATCAGACGTGTTTAAACTCCGATTCCCCCCCCCCCCCAGTGGATTCACAAACATTGCTGGATTTCATTGTAAACGAAGAGCCTGCAAACAAAAATTTTCACAGGAAGGAACAAACAAATTGGTTTCCTGCTATTTTTATCTAGTGATATACAAATTAAAAACTGCGAGGATATTTACTTTCGTGAAATATATAGTTCGTGGAAAAATAAGATATGGGAATTATTAAATACTCTAAGTATTACGCCATTAGTTAAATAGTTGAAAATTAACTATCTCCGGACGAAACAGCGTAATTTATTTAGTTCCCAAAAGCAACTTTTTTTAAAAAAAAAAAAAAGAAAAAAAAGAAAGAAAGAACTATTTTTATTTCTTTGTGAGTCATTCTAAGTCCTTCAGTTGTTCATTTTGAAAACAGTCAAGGGGAAAAGAATTGTTTTCACTACGCTAAAGTACTTGTTTTGTACCTTGATATGGGATCTGAAGTTACCATACGCTGCCACTTGTGATGTGACACTGCATTCAGTTAATGTCACTTGATACACTTAGCAGAAATTTATTGCCATTTCTTGTTCCAACGCAGTTCACGTCACCGGGTATTCGCTCGCCAACAGATAATCCTTTGTTTTTCTTCACAATATCCCGTCCGTATATATCGGTACAACAATCAGTAAAAACAAATTGATGCGCCTCTGAGTCGTTAACGCAGAAATGATTGAGGAACTAAATGAAGCTGTATTTTTCGCGTGTGCTAATAACGACTATAATGAGCAAGCTGTAACAGATATCCTTAATTGGCAGGAAGCACTTAATGAGACTTTGTTGTTATAAGACCGGTCGTTATCTTTTTCTTAGATTTATGGTCTTGCACAAAGATCTTTTTCCAAGAAAGTTAGTCGTTTGATATGAACTTATGAAGTTTAATTAAATTAATTGTTAACGTCATAATCGGAAATAGCACTTGGGTATTAAAAGTATAACGTAAAATCTCTGTGCTCATGTTTTTAATGTGTATACACTAACAGTGTTCCCGGCGCTGATGTTCCCACACAGTAAATATTGAAGTTCATAACAGAGTTCAGTTTTCTGCAATTTTGAATCAAATTTCATGTCAGTCACTCCATTTTCTATATGTATTTAAACGGCTAACCCTTCGGTGTAGCAGAAAATAGATGGGGTTGGGCCTGATTTATTCCGTAATATTTTTAGCCATCCTATCAGGAACATGTGTACCAAGTTTCATCAAAGTAACAGCTATTCATACAGAAATAGAAACAATGATAGATTCGTTCAACAACATATAATAAAAATGCCGGTAATGCCAACACTAAAGGTTTTAAACAGTTCACTTTCATGTTCAAATCCATCATATATGCATTACTTACTATTAACATCGAATTTAATTTCACTTCCAAACATCAGAGATTGTGGCTGAGTGGCCTGAGACAGTAGCTTCAAGAAGCAAAGAAAATATCTGAAGATATTTACATTATTTTATTAATTTACGTAGTTTCCTCTTTGCATTCTATATGATCATTTATGGGATTAAAAGACTAAAAACCAAAATTTAAGAAAGGAAACGAACGTTATATGCGATAATATGGCTATTATTTTTTTAGGAAGTATGACGTATGCATCTAGTTGGTATTTCATGTTTGATGTTTCACGCAATACGTTCAGATTTTCACTTTCTGCTCCGGCGTTATGTTGCCTTGAAGCATAAGACATGCCAAACAATTCAGTTGAGATTCTAATCTTTAAAACGGTGAAAACCCAATCGAAATCTGCGCAGTAGTTTTTTAGTTTTCCTGGAACCAACATACCAGGTTTTCGTTTTATAGATATGGGTTAACACCTTAAGTAATAATTTATAAGATTTTCTGGTTCATGAAAATTTTTAAAAATTTGTTTTAGGAGAACTTAATAAGAACTTCATACAGAACTAGCTTTGGAGAAGATACGTTGAAAAGATTTTATTAGATTGTCACGTTATCCTATAACCAACAAAATTTCGTGATTTGGTGCATAAAGAAAGTCTTTGGTGAAGGCAAGGTTACTTAAAGAAGGTTCAGCAAGAGAACAGGTATACATATTTTTAAGTAACAATCCAGCCATTCACCTCGAGAAATTTAGGGAAACCACGGAAAGCCGAAATGTCCGTAGTGTCAGGCCTAATTTAACCCATCGTTTAGTTTTAGATTAGAAAATGTCACTATAGCGTGATTTTTGTTTGAGGAGTGAGTATTTACTCATAGTGACTGACAGTCATATATGAATGCACTGTCGCATTGACGAGCATGCAAGTGAATTTATTCATCGACTGTTTAGTTCGTCACTTATTTGATCGCGCTGTATAGGTGTCCCATATGCCCAGACAAGACTACAGTAGAGTTTTATTAACTTTATTAATTCTGAACAATTGCTTAGCCTCATCTTAATAAAGACCTCTTCCTCGAAGACAGTACATCGTTGCAAAATTTGAAGGCCAATATTGGTTAATGTAACATTGTGGAGAGACACGCTTGTATATTATGTTTAATAATTTTAATTACGAAGTTGGAGTACGTGATTCCATATTTATCTATCGCAGTCTTATATGAGAAAGACTAAAATAATCGTACAGTGACGTAAGTGTAGCAAAAGCACCAGCCATACAAAGAAAATAAAGTAAGAGGTAAGGAACTAATTTAACTCAAATATTTCGCTCCTTACCAAACGTTTTGGCTTCAATACAAATTGACTGTTGATCTTGGTCGATCTATAGGGAAATTGTGTTTTTTTATTTCACTACCCTTTTTTACGACTCCCCCGATGTAGTGAACAACATATTAACATTATCAAAACATAAGAGTTATTGAACAGCGTATGAGGGTGTATCAGCAAAAACTTTCCCTGGATACCTATAAAATTATATCATATAGGACCACAATTAAGACTATAATTAGCATTATTGTCATATTAAGGTGTATATTTTAAGATTATGGGAGAGCAGATGCGAGATTAAAAGGCACTGTAGGCTGACATTTTTCTTTACTGGATAAGGAGTGTTAACCCTAGATTTACGACACAGAGGTATCCTTGATGTACTACTAGCTAGGAAAATTGAAACACCACCCACGTAGCAGGCTGAGTTAAAGCTAATCACTGCCTTCCCCACGGGAGCATCCATAAGGCTAGGATATTACTTGTGACACTAGAGAGTCACGCAAGCTATCTTAGCTACGGAAGAAAGGGTGAAGGGTAAAGTTTAGGTTCTGTTAACCGTGTTACTATAAAACCCCATCAGAGGCAAAGACGGACGTATTATATTCGCTGTAGTATTTGTCTTCACGTCGATTCATTGCTTCATTTCCGAACGGTTGCAGAATATGGAGGCAGCAGACATTATGAGGCGATTGCCATTGCTTAAAAAAAAAAAAAAATGCCCGCGAAACATATTACATTTTTCCTGCGGGAACATAGGCTGTATATTAATCAGAACTCAATCAAAATCTGACCTGTAGTTTTTGCGTTATTTTCGTTAACGAACGATTGATACTAGTATTGTAAATAACCCAGTTTCTTGAAATCACGTTAAAATCAAATATACCCCAGTTTAACCATTACACTACGGTCTGTATGTTATGTAAACCCCATCAAAATCTGCTCTGTATTTTTTAAAATCACTTAAACCAAAAATAATACAAATTTGTTGAATTTACCAATTTTCTGACATCACATCAATATGTAACATACAGTATTTTATCCGCGTCACTACAAGTTGTAAATTAATCGAAACCCTGTAGATTCTGACCAGTAGTTTTTGGGTGAATCGCATTGGATGAAGACTTATCAGTTTACTGTGTCACATAAAATTAAAATATACCCTATTTTACCCGCTGGACCAAGAACTATACACAATCTAAAACTTATCAAAATTCAACTAATACTTTTAGGGTTAATCGAATTCAAAGAAAAATTATCCTAAATTACTCAATTTTTCAAATCACATTTTACCCACGGAACCAGGCTCTGTACACTAACCTAAACCCTCAAAATTTGAACAGTAAGCTTTGAGAAAATCACAGTCAACGAAAAACTGACCCTAATTTTTTTTTTTAATTTCTCATTTCTCCGACGTCACATCAGAATGGAACATACCCTATTTTACCTATTATTATTTACATTAAACGAAAACCCCCTCAAAATTGGACGTAGTTTTTTCATGAATCCCGTGCATCGAACACAGACAAACAAGACACAATTTTAAAAAAAAAAAATAGACTTTTTAACTTGTTAGTAGTTCCACAAACTTTTTTTTAAGTGTCTCAATTCTGAAAACCTTTAGCTGGTTACAGTTTTATTATAAGTATAGAAATTGGCTGCCATGGAGAGACGAGTGAACACACCACTTGAAACTCACGCGCATTTCCTGTTACGTTACATATATTAGCGAAATTTTGTATGACGTTACTAATTTTCTAGATTATCCACGTCATTTCTGTGCATGGAAACCATAAAGTACAAACCAAAAACTGCTCTGAGGCGATGTATTGGCTGGTAAGAATAATTTCTTTTGCAATGTACAACTTTGTATCAGTGCCCGGGAAATCGCGATCAGGACGACTAGAACGTCAGGCAGAGATCTGAAGCTGCTTGAGTTACACCTTCCCTGTTTTAATACGGCCTAACCGGAGGGCACTTAATTTATTCCTGTTATGAGAAGCGTTTATAAACGTTTCCTTCTGTACGTTTCAGATATTCTTAATAAATATTATCTTCCTGCAGTACTTTTTGGATAAAGTTTTTACCAGTTAAAAAAGTCTAAAATACTCAAAATCTATTCTAATACTGTGCAGGATTGTACCAGTTGCTTCATACTCAAGGCTATTTTGAGCGCATATATTCTCTTATCAGAATTATTCTTGAAATCTGCCATTTTTAAAAAATCTGAATATCGGTTACACAACTGGAGGATTAAACTAGAACAGCTTACATAAAACTCAAACAGCATTAATTCGAAATGATTTTGTCTGCTGTGGAATACAACTTCAGTTCGGTATAAACAAACAGTAAGCATGCACGAGTGTGTTATCAAACACTACAGAATGTCTGGCTCGTATCTACAGTATACCGAACAAGAATTTTTAAATTGTAAGTTTGTCCTGTGATACTTCAAACGCATCTTTTGAAAAATAACAGTAATGATGATCGTAAACAAAGGAAGTATTTGTTTTTTATGTATTTTGTAATATTTTACAATATGTATGATGTAGTAATCCTGTCTCGGGTGGTCTGGTAGCTCAGTAGTTACGGCGTCTCACTGCAGATTGGAAGGTCCCCGGTTCGAATCCCTTCCTCGACGGGCATTTTTCAAAAGCCCGCAAGGGATTGATTGACAAATTAGAGAAAGTACAGAGGAGAGCCGCTTGATTCGTGACTGCTAGTTACAGTCCTTACGTAAGTGTCACAGAGCTGATTCGTGGGTTGGGCTGGGATTGTTTGGCAGACAGACGACGTCGTTTTCGTTTAAATTTGCAGGAGAATATGCGAAAATCTTCAAGTTACGAGTGCAACGAAATACTTCTTCCGCCAACTTATTTAGGTCGCAATGACAGGAGGGATAAGATTCGAGAAATAAGATGCCGTACTGATTCATTTATGTATTCCTTCTTTCCTCGTTCTGTTCGGGGTTGGAATGCACAGAATTAGGATTGGTGCTTAGCACCCGCTGCCACCCACAGTATTTGTGATTTGCAGAGTATAGATGTAGATGTAGAACCCGACTTTCACCTCTTATCTCATGCTGTGTAATGTGAAGTACGCCAGAACGCTTCTGTGGTTCGGATTCCACGTTAAACTATAGGTCCCCTAAACATTCTACGATTACCGGCTTAAGTTAAGGTGGCTATG